>JBBPBX010045949.1:10129-26790 GCA_038048925.1 Garcialebias charrua | reverse complement strand
TATATATATATATTTATATAAAGAAAATACTAAAAATTAAAAAAAAAAGATTAGAAAAAAATCCCTCTATGTTCGAAGATCAGAAGATCCTATTAAGTTTGAGCAAAAACAAGGCCTCATTTTCAGCTACCAATTCTGAAGGTCCGCTGGTCTGGAGTTCTTCATTCTAAACTGGAATTTAAAAATTTGTCCGAAAAAATAACTGGGATTTTTTTTTTACAAACACAAGACCCTTTAAACAGTAAAATCGTCATTTAATTTCATTCAACCTTTATTTAAACAGATAAGTCACATTGAGCCTCGAAGACTCATTTACAAGTGAGATCTGTTGGACAGACAAAAAAAGTGGTGAAAAATGATGCATAGGGTTTGGAGACAAAAAAAATTCCTAACACATTTTTGGTCTCTGCTTTATATTTGTATTACAGGCTGAGATAGCTCCAAAAGAATTCATATTTTTTAGGAAAATAAATAAATAAAACTATTTTTAAACAGTTAAACAAGTTCATTTTTCCCTTAAGGAACATGAGTGGTCATAGAGTTAAAGGATAATTCAAGGATAGAAATATGAAATAGTATATAGAGTGCATTAATGCTAATGGAGAGGGCCCCTTCACGCAGCAAGATTAGTGGCTTCACATGAAATCTTTAGGATTTTCAGCGTCAATTTTTTCACTCTTTTCCTGTGTCAATTGCTATGGCAACACAACAAAGCATCCCTCTCAATCAATAAATATAAATAAAAATAAGTATAAAGCCTCCAGTGTATGTCAGTGGAGGTGCCATATTTCCTAACCAAAAAAAGGTGTTCAATACCGAAACAACTGGACTTTATTTGTAACAAAAGACGTTTCGCTTCTCATCCGAGGAGCTTTCTCAATTCAAAGAGCAGTGTGGTTCAGGGTTTAAAGGCTGAGATAAGATACACACATACCTATGTAGATTGACAAATCACACCTTAACAGTAAGGGTTTCTTAAGGTCTTAGCTAGTCTAATTCACAGACAAGGCTCCTCTGTTCCCATCAGGTGTGAACCGTCTGGGAATCAGTCCTAAAGCTACATTATATGTTTTTGAAAGTTGGAATCTGAGACCTCCTCCTCTGTTAAGAGAAGGCTTCTCCCTCTTAATATAAACAGCTTCCTTCACACCCCTCTCAAACCCCCCATGTTCACCGTCCAAAATGTGCACATTCTGGTCCTCAAATGAGTGTCTCTTGTCCGTGAGGTGGAGGTGAACAGCTGAGTTTTGTCCAGAGGAGGTTGCTCTCCTGTGTTGGGACATTCGTCTGTGAAGAGGCTGTTTAGTTTCCCCAATGTAGAGGTCCGGACAGTCCTGGACCGCATAAACTACACCACTCTGTTTGTGTGTAGGTGTTTTGTCCTTAGGGTGGACCAGACTCTGTCTGAGAGCTCTGCTGGCTTTGAAATGTACTGGGATGTTGTGTTTGTTGAAAATCCTTCTGAAATTCTCTGATACTCCAGCCACATAAGGGATGACAATGTTTTTTTTGTCTTTTCTCCCTTTTCTGTTCATTTTTGTATTTTGTAGATTTCCTTGCTGACTTGACAAAGGCCCAGTTAGGATATCCACATGTTTGGAGAGATTTTTTTATGTGTTTCTGTTCCCTTTCTTTCCTTCTGTCTTCGTGGGGATGTGTTCAGCCCGATGCTGCAAAGTTCTGATGACAGAAAGTTTGTGTTCCAGTGGATGGTGAGAGTCAAACAGAAGATACTGGTCTGTGTGGGTTGGTTTTCTGTAAACTTCAATGTTGAGGCTGTCCTCTCCCTCCATGTGAAACAAACAGTCCAAAAAAGGCAGCTTGTTATCGTTTGCATCCTCTCTGGTGAACTTGATGTTGTTGTCGACCGAGTTGATGTGTCTGGTGAATGCTTCCACCTCCCTGGCTTGGATTTAGACCCAGGTATCATCCACATATCGGAACCAATGGCTTGGAGTTGTTCCCTCATAGGAGTTTAGGGCTCTCTGTTCCACTTCCTCCATGTAGAGGTTGGCAACAATGGGTGACACTGGAGATCCCATGGCACAGCCGTGCTTCTGTCTGTAAAAACTGCCATTGAACTTGAAATAAGTGGTGGAGAGGCAGAGATCCAGCAGTGTGCAGATATGGTCTGGGGTGAAGTTGGTCCTTTTGTCCAAATCCTTGTCTTGTGGAAGTTGTTTTTTGACAGTTTCTACTGCTTCAAAAATGGCTATGCACGTGAAAAGAGAAGTCACATCCTACGATACAAGAGTTTCTCCCGGGGTTAGCTTCAAATGTTGAACTTTGTTGGCAAAGTCAATGGAGTTCTTTATGTGATGAGGTGTGTTTCCAACAAGAGGAGCTAAAATACCTGCCAGATGTTTGGCAACATTGTATGTCACTAAGTTCATGCTGCTGACGATGGGTCTGAGAGGAATATCTTCTTGGTGTATTTTTGGAAGTCCATAAAGACAGGGAGTGGCTTCCCCTGGGTACAATCTATAATAAAATGATTGATTGTTTTCTCCTTTTCAAGTTTTTGCAGATAATCTGTGATTTTCTTTTTAAAGGTGTTCGTTGGGTCCCCCTTCAGGGGCTCATAGGTGTTCCTGTCACTCAGTGGCGTAGTTAATATTTCCTGGTAATCAAAAGTGTTAAGGACTACTGTGCATCTTCCTTTGTCAGCTGGTAAAATGGTGATGTTTTGGTCCTGGTTGAGTGATGTTATAGCTTTCCTTTCCTGTGGCATAAGATTTGAAGGAGGCACACTCTACTCTTTGAATTAAGAAAGCGAAGCAAAACGTCTTCTGTTACAAATAAAGTCCAGTTGTTTCTGTATTGAACGCCTTTTTTTGATTTTATCATGTCCTGGATGACTGAGAATCTTCACCAGCATCTTTCCTAACATTACCCTTTAAATAAACCTGGAAGTGAGCGGGTTGTACTTGTTGTGGAATGTCAACTCGTGTCTTCTCCAAGTATCTTGTTGTGTAAAGCCCACACCCCAAACATGGCAGCTGAAAGCTTTCTCTCTTGTGTTCACGGTCATATGTACTGTAAGATGTGACTTCTGGATGAACTTCTTTCCACAGTCTTCACAAGGAAAACATCAAGATTCAGTGATAAGCTTATCTTTCAGGTGAATTAACATGTGTTTCTTAAGATGGGATGTTTGGAGGAATCTCTTATCGCACTTGTCACAGGCAAATAGACTCTGTCCTGTGTGGAGCAAGACATGCCAGTTTAGACTTTGACAACTAGAAAATGTTGCGCTGCAGTCACTGCAGCAGAAGGGTTTCCCTCCGGAGTGGCTGGTCGCGTGAGCAACAAGATCCCTGTGTGATCTGAAGCGTTTATCGCAGCAGCTGAAAGCAAAGGGTTTTTCATCTTTATGAAATAACATGTTGATTCAGATTTCCCTGTATGCCAAATCTTTTCTCACACACCCCACACTGGAATGGTTTCTCACCAGTGTGGTGCATCATATGAAGTTTGAGACTGGACAGATGGCTAAAGGCTTTCCCACATTTATCACAAGCAAATTGTTTCTCTCCTGTATGAACTCTCCTGTGGGATTTTAGCTGGGATGGAAATCTAAACATTTTACCACAATCAGCACAAGTAAATGGTTTCTCTCCCATATGAACTCTCGTGTGTCATTTTAGTTGAGATGGAAATCTAAACATTTTACCACAATCAACACAAGCAAATGGTTTCTCTCTAGTATGAACTCTCGTGTGGCATTTTAGTTGAGATGGAAATCTAAACATTTTACCACAATCAACACAAGTAAATGGTTTCTCTCCAGTATGAACTCTAGTGTGGCATTTTAGTTGAGATGGGAATCTAAACATTTTACCAATATCAACACAAGCAAATGGTTTCTCTCCAGTATGAACTCTCATGTGGAGTTTTAGTTGAGATGGAAATCTAAACAATTTCCCACAATCAGCACAAGTAAATGGTTTCTCTCTTGTATGAACTCTAGTGTGGCATTTTAGTTGAGATGGAAATCTAAACATTTTACCACAATCAACACAAGTAAATGGTTTCTCTCCAGTATGAGCTCTAGTGTGGCATTTTAGCTGAGATGGGAATCTAGGGCAGCACGGTGGCACAAATGGTAGAGCTGCTGCCTCTCAGCGAGAAACTCCCCGGTGCAAGTCCCGGCCCGGGGGCCTTTCTGGGTGGAGTTTGCATGCTCTCTCTGTGCATGCGTGGGTTTTCTCCGGGTACTCCGGTTTCCTCCCACAGACCAAAAACATGCATGTTAGGCTGATTGGTAACTCTAAATTGACCCTGGGTGTGAGTGAGACAGGTCCCTCTTGTAAATGAGTCCCTGTGGCTCAACAAGGCTAGCCTGTATAAATAAAGGTTGAATGAAAAAAAAAAATTTTTTACCACAAACAACACAAGCAAATGGTTTCTCTCTATTATGAACTCTCGTGTGGCATTTTAGCTGAGATGGGAATCTAAACATTTTACCTAATTAGTCTAATTACCGGTACAAATTTCATTCTGTCAACAATAATGTCAAAATACTTTGGGTGCTCTACACTAAAATACTAAAATTCCCACTTTTGCATAATAAATAAAATTATTTTTTGGAAAATAGCTAAATAAATAATATGATATAAGTAAGTTTTTACAATATCATCACTCACAATTTCACCAACCTAAAAGAAAACTTACATTTATGTGTATGTTACATATTTTTGAACTTTTCTCAATGTTTATAGTGTGTAATGTCTCCACACTTTGTCTCCTCCAGACTGGATTACTGCAATGCACTTCTCTTCTGTATTCCTGGCAAGAACATACAAAAACTACAGTATGTCCAAAACAGTGCTGCCAGGGTCCTGATGAGAGTGTGTAAGTATGAACACATCACTCCTGTACTGCGTTCACTACACTTGCTTCCTGTTTCTGCCCAGATCACTTACAAAATGTATCTGCTCACCTTCCAGTGTTTGTACAGTAATGCACCATCTTATTTAAAATAACTTCTCACCCCTCACTGTCCTTCCCACACTCTCCGCTCTTCCAACACTCATTTCTTCTCGCTCCCAGGTCTCGGTCTCGCACAATGGGAGACCGGGCTTTCTCCTGTGCTGCCCCTCGGCTGTGGAACGCCCTGCCCTCATATCTGAGGCCAATTCTTCTTTCGGCTTTTCCCTTTTCAGGTGTCGCCACAGCGAGTCATCCTCCTCACTCAGTCCTCTGCATCCTCTGTCCTCACTCAAACTACCTTCATGTATTTATTACCTCCAGACTTTATTACTGTAATGCTTTGTATGTTGGAATTAATCAATCTTCCATCTCCCGTTTACAGCTTGTACAGAACTCTGCTGCACGCTTTTTGACCAACACATGAAAATATGAACACATCACTCCTGTCCTGTCCTCTTTACACTGGCTCCCGGTTCAGTTCAGGATACAATTCAAGTTGCTGTTTGTTTTTAAAGCTCTGAATGGACTCGCATCTCTCTACATCTCTGAACTTTTGAAAGTCCATCAGCCCGGCAGACCTTTACGATCTGCCAGTCAACACCTGCTGGAGGTGCCTCGCTCGAGGTACAAACAATGGGGAGACCGGTCCTTTTTTTGTTGCCAGCCCAAAAGCCTGGAACAGTCTCCTCCTTGAGCTGCGTGCCACCTCTGATCCGACTGTTTAAGTCCAGACTGAAGAACCACTTGTTCAAAAAAGCTTTCAGTGTGTAACTTATTACTTTTGGTATTTTAGTATGTTGCATTTTTATTCCCATTGCCTCCTTTTATTGCTGTTGCTTTCATTTTATTTTCACTGATTTATTGTACCGGTTTTATATTTTCTGTCCTGTTAAGCACCTTGGTCAATGCAAGGCATTGTAGGAAGGTGCTATACAAATAAAGTTAATGTCTTCTCTAACTGCATCCATACATCTCCTCTTTGACCTCCCTCTGTCTTTTTCCTAGCAGCTGCATTTCTAACATCCTTCTACCAATATACCCACTGTCCCTCCTCTGGAAATGTCCAAACCATCTCAGTCTGGCCTCCCTAACTTATCTCCCAGTTGTTCAAATCGCAATTAAAACTTGCTAAAAAGTAAAAACAATATAGAAAAATAAAATCTAAAATCGTGATTCTGAAATATATAATTTTTATTTTTGTTTTCTTAGAATTCTCAAACCACACAAACAAGGTAAAATTCAAGATATGTCAGAGTACAAGTTTGTTTAAGAACAAAGAACAAAAGGTATTTTGAAAAATAATGTTTGTTTGTTGTTTTCCTTTGACAGGTTATGTGGAAGCTGTTAGGAAGGAGATAATTGATCTCTGCACAGGTGAATCAGAGGACCAGCCTGGAGAAGTTCACGTGCCACCTCCACTCAGCATCCAGATATTTACACAGCAGTTCCAAAGGGACATTCCAGATACCAGTAATCATTCAACATTGGGCCACTTGAAGCCAGTGTAGGCATGCTGCTGGAAAAGTGTTAACGATCCTAGTCACAACACATGATCGAAGTGGAACTCCACAGAACTCTGTAAAATAAAGATGTTTTTAGTTGATTTTGTACAGATTCATACATTTGTTTGTTTTTTGGTTTGTTTGTTTTTAATAAATTTAAATTAGAAAAAAAAGTCAAACAAAGAATTTTTTGGTGTCATTAAATTTTGTAAAATGTGTAAATTATCAATGTACCATTTGTTTAACATCTTAAAAATTAATATATCTGTTTAAACTTTTTTCATTAAAACCAGTAAATTACATATTTTTATATGTAAATTATAAATATATATCTATGTTACGGCCCCCCCTTTGTGAGGAGGAGAGTAACATGACAACCACAAAAATTCAAGAGTCCAAGTGAATGTGATAAAACAAGGGATTCATTTACAGCAAACAAAAAATCCCTGGAGTCTCATACAAACTGTGGGGGAGAAAGGGACAGTTAGGTGGTGCCAATCAGAGAAAATAAAACCAAACAGGGCCAAATCAGAGAAAACAATAAAACAAACAGGGCCTAACTATAGTCTAAGCTACATAAAATAAATAGAAAAGAAAAACCTTGCTAACCTTATCTAACAAAAGTTTCACCAAAACTTACATGGGTGGCACCCACCTACTTACCTGGTGTATTTAACAGAAAAACACCTACGTGATGGAAATGTACAGGGTACCCCAAACTTACCTAGTCCTCTAACTCCCACCACAAACCTTTACACAGAGCACCAACAATGAAACATGCATCAGCTGGGCCAGCCACGTGGAGAGACTGCCTCTGTTCCTCAGCTGGAGCCTTCTTCTTCCGTGAGGTTTAACGGCAGCTTACAACCTTCCGGTGTATTACCGCCATCTAATGGTCCCACCCCTAAACTACTTACAGTCTTCTACTTAGACCTGTCGACGTCAAGAAATACATAAAGTATTTGCGTCCACCTTTACTAGATCCCCATTCCAAAACGCTCTTCAAACTGATCGGGCTCGTGACTTCATGTTTCATATGGTCCAGTAGAGTCTGCCTTTCCGCTGAATATGCAGAACATTCCAAAATGACGTGCTGCACTGACTCTGTTTGCTGGCAAAAATCACAACTTCCACTATCGTGTTTCCCTATAATAAACAAAGTACTGTTCAGATTTGTATGACCTATTCTTAATCTTGTTATTATTGATTCCTCCCTCCTATTCCCTCCATGATATCTGTTACTGTTGACTGAATTCTGAACTGCATATAGATGTCTCCCCTTTGTTTCATGGTCCCACCGTTGTTGCCATAACTGATTAATATGTGACCAAACAATACTTTTTCCTTCTGTCTTGCATAATTGGATATGTATATCAACGCTGTCTCTAGTAACGGAACGTTTAGCAATTCTGTCAGCCAGTTCATTACCCCGAATCCCCCTATGAGCAGGTACCCACATAAATACAACACTCCTTCCTTCCTTAACCAGCTGTGAATGAGAAATCTTAGTCCTCGTCAATAAATCCTGTCTCGCTTTTGATGTACCTGATGACATGGCTGACAAGGCAGAAGCAGAATCACTGCAAATGATCACCTTGGTTAATGAAGACAATTTAGTCCATTCTAAGGCCAGATAAATGGCGTATAGTTCAACCGAAAACACATTCAAAAAGTCTGAAGTGCGCTTACCTATTTCAATTTTTAATTTAGGGACAACAACTGCACAACCAGTTCTGCCAGAGTCTGGGTCTTTAGATCCATCTGTAAAGACCTGTACATACTCCGAATATGTTCTATCCACATAAAATTTGAATAGACTGCACAGTTCTGCGTCCTCGTTTCGTCTCCTAATTTTTAATAATCCCATGTCCACTCGTGGCTCTTTCATTAGCCAAAAAGGAACATTTGACCAGATGACAGTTGGACTAAACTTAACTTCAGACACACCACATGCTCTTGCAGAGTCTGCCCCTACCCATCCAAAGCTCAGTGTTAGCTTCCTTTGCCTTTCCCAAGTGTCCTGTAGCACAGAGTGTGTAGGATGACTGTCAAGATGTCCTTTCAGATGAATCCAATAATTAACCAATAGCTGTTTCCTTCGAAGACACAACGGAATCTCCCCCGATTCAACTAATATTGCACACACTGGTGAAGTTTTGACAGCTCCAACACATAATCTCAGCGCTCTAACCTGAATGATATCTAATCGTTTTAGAGACGATTTAGCTGCAGATCCATACACTATACACCCATAATCTAATCTGGACTTAATCAAAGACGTATAAATATGTTTTAATGATTTAAAATCTGCACCCCAGTTAACTCCCACCAAACACCTCATAACATTTAAAACCTTCTTACATTTATCAATGACCCATTCTATATGAAGATTCCAGGTCAAGTGAGAATCAAAATAAACACCTAAGAAGCGAAAAACATCAACTATCTCTAGATTTTTTCCATACAATTTCAGGTTAAATTCACCTCTGTCCCTTTTCCTAGTAAATAGCATTGCTTTAGTTTTATCAACAGAGAACCTTAATCCCCAAGTTCTACTCCATAGTTCAACTTGATTTATGCCTTCTTGAAGCTTGCGCGTAATGAAATCTAAATTTCGTCCCCTTTTCCATAGTGCCCCATCATCAGCAAACAAAGACCTCCCTATGTCAGGGCCTACAGACATATACACATCATTTATCATAATTGTGAATAAAATCGGACTAATCACACTCCCTTGCGGCGTTCCATTATGTACTTCAAATCTACTCGACACTGCTGTACAGACTTTAACCCGTCAGCTGGAGCCTGCAATACAAGGCCTCCTTCAATGCTGATTGGCCCATGGGTGGAGAGGATCTAATCAAGGGAGATTGACACCAGCTTCCACTACCTGTGAGAAGAGAAAAAAAAGGGCAGGAGAAAGAAAAACACAAACAGCCTGGCAGGCATGTAACACCTCCTCCAACAACGAGCAGCCGCAGAGGGGGACAACGAGCAGCTGCAGAGGGGGACAACGAGCAGCCACAGAGGGGTGGACGAGCAGCCGCAGAGGGGACGAAGGGTAGTCGAGCAGCCGCAGAGGGGACCAAGGGTAGTCGAGCAGCCGCAGAAGGGTAGTCGAGCAGTTATTGGTTTAGTCTATGAAGAATTCTGCTCTTTTTGTTTTAAAGCCAAACAGTTGGCGATGAGGTGACCCGGTTTATGACAGTAAAAGCACTCTCTTACCTCATGTAGAGAAAGTGGCAGTTGCTTAGCTTCTGACTGAGTAGTGTCAGGTCTTTGTTGATGAATGTTCAAAACTTTACCTGCACTAGGTATAGACACAAATACATTCTTATGAGTCAACATAAACTCGTCAGCTACAATAGCTGCTTTAGACAAAGAGGCCACCTTTTGCTCATTTAAGAAAACTACCATTCTCTCAGGCAACGTATTCTTGAAGTCCTCCAACAGAATTAGTTGGCAAAGTGATTCAAAGTTACCTTTTAACCTCACTTGCAACACACCATTTGTCAAAAAAGTAGTCCCTTCTCACGTGCAAATTCCACATAGGTCTGGGCACTAGACTTTTTATGGTTCCTGAATTTTTGCCTGTAGGCTTCAGGTATCAGAATCAGAGAATCAGAGTATACAGATGAACGAGGAAGTGATTTACCACGTGAAAGCTTCATGGCTTCCACCTCAAGCTGTTTCAGTTTAATCACTTTTTCAGCTTCGATTTCTAACTTGCGCATTTCAAGTTTGAGATCAAACTCAGCTTTTCTTACCAACTCCCTCTCCTGTGCCTCCAACTGTAGGCGAGCTAGCCAAACCTTGAGTCTGACCTTATCACTGGAGCCACTGGTTTCTGGTGACACAGGATCGAACCGTGGTAAAGTGGCAGGGGGCACCTGTGGGTCTGCCAACCCCTTTGGGGGAGTTGCCATCACAGCCACTCCTCCATCTGTCAAAGGCGGGAGTCCTAGACCAACAGAAAAGATTATCACAAACACTTACATCCATTTGGCCTGAGACCACAAGGACCTTAATTTCAACCAGTCTTTGAAAAATGTTTTTAATTTCAGCTTTTGAAAAATGTTTTTTCACTGAAATGCCAAAGTGTTTAGCCAGACATAACAAGTCGTCCTTACGAC
Organism: Garcialebias charrua; assembly: GCA_038048925.1. Classification (NCBI taxonomy): domain Eukaryota; kingdom Metazoa; phylum Chordata; class Actinopteri; order Cyprinodontiformes; family Rivulidae; genus Garcialebias; species Garcialebias charrua. The sequence continues at coordinate 16,223 of JBBPBX010045949.1, read as the reverse complement.
AGAGTTCCAGCTTTTCATGGCTAGGAGCCTGTACAAACTCTTCTAAGCTGAAGCTCATTTCTAAACAGACAAGGATCTCAAATTAATGTGGATGTCTATAGCTTAGGGAAAATATCCCGGACGAGCCCCCACTTGTTACAACCCCCCCTTTGTGAGGAGAAGGGGAGTAACATGACAACCACAAAAATTCAAGAGTCCAAGTGAATGTGATAAAACAAGGGATTTATTTACAGTAAACACAAAAAAATCCCTGGAGTCTCATACAATCATAAAAACAAGTCATAAAAACAATCTATATGATAAAAAAAGGTGTTCAATACAGAAACAACTGGACTTTATTTGTAACAGAAAACATTTCGCTCTCATCTATAGGGCTTTCTCAATTCAATTGGATAGAGGGTGAAACTCGTATTTTTAAACTATAATTTATGTTGAATAATTATTAGATACATTAATTAAAAATTACCAATCAGTGCTCTGTAAACGAGATAGATCGGGTTCCATGACTTTTCCTGCCTATAATCCTCCCTCCTCTGCAGCTGTCTGTCCTCCTCTGCAGTGTCGGTTCAGACGCACTTCCTGAACGGTAAGGTTCATATAAATACGGTTGAATACCTAAATTAAAACCTGCTGGCTCTTGTTCATCAAGAGAACTAACAGAACTTCCAAAACTGAAGACAAATCGCTTAGATCAACACTAGAAATGCTACACTCGACATGATCCGAGCTGCGCCTTTCCCGTTCTGACGTCACGATGATGTTTGCGGAAAAACTCAGATTTGGAGGGGCGTGTCCCAGAGAAAAAAACTACCATAACTTGGAATTAAATTTTAATATATTTATAATTTATTTTGCAAAAACGAACCGAGCTGAATGATATAAGATATATGTTAGAGTATTCAAATGTTTATCATCTAAAAACTTGTATAATATGAAAAACCTTATTTCTGCAAACCTAGATCAATCTGTGTTAACTCCCTGTTTAAGTATTTTCCTTACACAACAAACTGTTTACTGAAACCAAAGCACCGAAAGAATGTTTCCTTTCTTTCATAAGAATGTTCTCTTTTGTTTTAAGACCTGTTTGTTTTCTTTCTCAGTCAGAACTCAAAAACATCTATTGTGCAAACCTGTTCTGTAACCACCTACCAGATGTATAAATGCTGAGTGTCAACTCCCCCAATTCGGACTTGTCTCAGACAGACAAGTTCCCTTTGCAAAGAAATATACCACTGTTTTAACTCTTGTCATGTGTGTGATTCCTTTTTAGTAAAATGTTGCTGCAGGGTTTGGTTTGAGAAAACCCATCATTTCTGGTGCCGTGACCCGGATGTTCCTCATTCCTGTTCTACGACGAGGGTCCGATGAAGGCAGCTGAAGCCCGTGCACGGCATACCTGACAGCCCTGGAGGGTCGATCGTTCCCATTCCAGGCCAGCTTTTTAGGCCTGACTTGGACTGTTGTCGTAAACAGTTTGACGACGTCCACACGAACATCATACATTTTGACAAGAAAGTGAGTATAAACAGGAATTCCTTGTATATAGAAAAAATAGGACATAACTACCGGTAGTTAAAAGCTGAGCCAAGACCTTCTAATTTAGGTTAAACTTATGTTTTCAAAAGTCAACGCTATGGTGTACACGAGGTTGGCTGTATGAGTTTAAAACCTTTTAAAAGTGAGGAAAATTTAAGCAGGGAAACTAATTTTTCCAATAGCTTTATTGGGCATAAAGTGAGGCTCAAGGAAGGAATAGTGAATTTAAAACGCGTTACTTTTGGGACTCTTTTTCTTTCCTATCTGTATTGGGAGATATTTGAATGTACAATTTGGGTACAAGTTCGATTTCAGCTGAAAGATGACATTTTAGATGTGCAGATTGTTTTAAAATTGTTTTGTGTACATGAGTATGAATGAACACATGAATGAGTGAGAGGTACGTTCGAGCATTACTGTGATTCGCATCCTGGCGGTGATAACTAAGAATCTCAGTAACGGCTCTTACAAGCTTCTATTAGGATTTTAGGTGGACAATATTACTGGGTCTAAAATTTCTTTTGCCCTCGAGCTTAGAAGCTCAAAGTGGTGGTCCGGGGATTTCCCTCTGAAATACATAGAAGCCTGACCTCCAGGGGGCACTGGAAAGTTTGTTTGAAACATTTCCAGTTGATATTGTCCACACAAATATATTAATAAAAACACAATGCAGAAAACACAACTAAAATGGGTAACAGCAAGACTTAGCCAGGGGTAAATAAAACCAGATCGGTCAGTTACCTCCCACATGAAAGGGCCTGCAGCTATGAACACACCTGAAAGCCTTTGTCCTGTCAAGCAGCTGACAAACACAAACAAGTCTCTACGGACACACCCAGCCAGCCACGTAGTGACCAGGCCTCAGGCAGAAGACCTGAATGACACAACAGGGACCACACAGGTCACACACTCTGACCAAACTGGTCCTTCTGACATCTTCCCCCTCATACAAGTTATGAACCCAGCTGGAAGAGCTGATGGTGTTCCTCGATTTGCCCTGGTCCTTCGACCACGGACCCTTGAGGAAGTGAAAAAGGCAGTTAGTACTGCAATTCCATTAGCAAACTCAGAAATTTGCTACATTGCCCCAATGACACCGAGTTACAGAAGTGGATGTAGGAAACAAAGAGGCCGTGGTGTTGACAGGTCCAGACCACAGTCTTCCTGTCCACCACAACAAAATGTTTTCCTATAATTGCTGGAATTGCAAAATAGTCGGCCATTTTGCGCGTAATTGTCTAGAACCTTTCTCTCAACAACATAGAGGACGTTCTGCACACAGAGGCAGTTTTTCCTGTTACAGGGAACAATTCTAATTCTATACGTGGCTATCCACCATGAATAAACACAGACAATAACAGACAACTCCAACATAAGTTCTGACACAAAAGAAGAAGTTCATGCTTGCTCTGTTTGTGATTTATTAAATGCTTTCTGTTTACTCCTGAATACATAGAAAAGCTGCAAAGTTACTTTAAAGGAAGAATGTTTGCTGCCCAGCTAATTCTGAACTGAAACTAGTATTCTGTTTGGTAAAGCTGTCTGAGCTAAAAACTGGTAATTTGAGTTTTTGGGAGAAACAAAACACAACAAACTGGTTTTGTGCCTTTAGGCAGGTTTGAGTTTTGGAGGTGACATGAGATTGACAGATATTGACAGTCAGAGGGGTTTTGGCAGAGGAGTGTATTGACTGAAAGGAATTTTGGAAATTAGTTGTGTGGAATGGTGAGTTTCAGTAATTGAATAAGATTCTTGGAATGCCAGTATGTGTTGGTTGCAGGGAAGAAAGAAAGACACACACACACACATACACACACACACACACACACACACACACACACACACACACACACACACACACACACACACACACACACACACCACACACACCTAAGTGGATAGTTAAGATGGACAAATAAATGGGTCTAGGAAGTTGTGTGGAACTTGATCAGATTTCAGAATTAGTTGGCCCCACCTGTCTTTAAGAAGGAAAACCATTTTGAAATTAATACTAAGTTGACGTTTGTGTGCTTTGTGAAGTGCCTGAAGAGGACTTCAGTGGTAATTTAGTGCTATTATTGATTGAATTTAATTAAATAGATATTGTTTTGGGTTATGCATGACAAGCATAGTGGTGAACTATTAGGATTTATGAATTTAAGGATGTATGAATGTATATAGGAAATTGGTTTTGAGTTTTGGTTCAAGTTAAATTAATATTTTTATTTTTGAAATTGAGTGTTTTTACTTTGTAGAGTGGTTTGAAATCCCTTTTTGTACAAACAGGATGGCTCGTTTGAGGGGTAAATGCTGACAGTTGTTTCAAATAGGATTGGCTAAAAGATAATTGATTTTGAAATCAGGACAGAATTTATGGATAAAGGATGTAAATCTGGCTAAACCCACAAAACACATACGTTTGATAAGTCTCCACTAGACTAGCAGCTGACGGCTACACGTACACAAACATCTGAGTTTTGTATCTTGAGTCTCTAGTTTTTGGGTTACCGGAACAGACACCAAGTGTACGGGTTGACGCTGAAACTAGGTCTCACCAATGTGACTTTTCTGAAAACACCGCCACTGAAACAACAAAGAAATGCACTGTCAAGTCAAGCAATGTGACTTTTCACTACTGAAGCAAAGAACTGTCAACAAACTGGAATGTGTGCCATACGTGAACTTTTATGAAACTATGTCCAGATGAGGGTCCTGGATTTTGTCAAAACAGCTGAACGTGTCTCCAGACAAAGGGGGACCGCCTGAAAGTCTTACTGTATACTGAACTATGAACTGCTGCCCACAGTTGAACCTATCTCCTTACAAAGGGAGACAGCATGAAGACAAAGAGCCGTATGGTCCAGCTATCCAAAGTCACTGACAACAACTGCAGTCTGGCGAAGGTGTTCAACCCCACATTTGGTCTGTAAGGGTCATCCAGAGACTTCAGCGTCATAATCAAAACTGCAGTTTGCTTTGATTAAATAAAAAACACTCACTAAGCTCATTTTTCAAGATATGCCAGAAGCATGTCACATGATTTTTAGTGTACTGAATGTGGGTCTGCTGGATTGCTTGCCTTTTTCCAATACTCTGAAATGAAAATTGTTTTATAAACTCAAAACCTTGTATAAAGTTGAAATCATACATTTGACTTTTTGTTTTTACAGATAAAGTGAGTCACAGAGATTCACAAGAGACCTGTACAAGAATCCTGAAATTGATGGAGTTTCCTAAAACATCTGTCCGTTTTTACTTTCGAACTGAGACAACTGGGTTGTTTGATGGTTTAAAAGGAATTTAAATTTATGTAATTGTTGATTGTTTAGATTAAAATGATATAGGAATGGAATGGAATTTAGTTTTATGATTCTAAGTTCTAGATTTATATTTAAACTGTTTAAAAGGAGGGATGGTAAAAGATGACATTTATACAGTTTAAAAAAAGATAATAAATAAATAAAAATAAATAAAAAAAGGTGAACGACGAACGACATTTATAGCATTTAAAAGAAAATTTAAAAGATGTTTGATAACTACACTGACACCTATACAAACGACATTGCTTTTGTATATATCTAACCAAAACATTTTCTCTTCCCCCTGTTGAAATGTGCACAGATCCAAGAAACCTAGGGGGACGCCCTGAAAAACTAACTAGGCGAAGGTTTTAACTAAGACAACAGGATCAAACCACAGGTCCCTGAGGTGGACTTGATCAGGGTTTGAATGGAGACGTTGTTAGTTCTAAATTTGTTATGACTTGGAAACATTTTAATGTTTCATTGTATTTTTATGGGTAAGGTGATCATTTGAATTATATGTTTTGCTCATGCGTCAATGAAGTTCCTTCCACAGACTCCATGAGGTAAGCAAAAATTAATAATAATAATTGTCTGTGCCAGGATCCCTGACGATCCTGTTTTGAACTCAGAAACTAAACTGAGTAATGACATAAGATTTTAGGAAAATGTTCTATTGTTGAGGTGATTTGTCTAAAACTAATACTAAAAAACTAACACTTTACTAATACGGGTGTGGGAATTAAAAATATGTAAACATTATTTGTGCATTTGTACTAATTTTGATTCTGCTCAGGTCATGCTGAGGGAGTTCGGCCCCACCCAGGAGACTGGCTTTGTCGGGAACCCCTGCTGGAAGCACTGAGAGTCGAAACACTGGCTGAAGACCATCTCGGGGCAGGATGATACCTGAGATGAGGCAGCAGGATTCCAGAATCTCCGTGGGCCGCTCACTTTGTCTGGGTGACAGAGTGATACAGAGCCAGACTGAGATGGAACAACAGGATTTCTGCAGACAAACATGCTTTCTCTGCATCAAATGCGACGTCCTCCTGAGTATGCCAACTTGCCGAGAGAAAATGCAGAACGAATTTAGCTAATATGCATTTTGTTTTTGGTCTATAAAAGACCTAGCTCATAAAAGAGCTTTTTCTTTGCTGTGTGCTTCAATAATTGATTTTCCACATTTTAAGAAAGTTTTTTTTGTGAAAGAAGTTACCTTTTTCTGGTTAAACACTTTATTTTTAGTTTAAAGC
>JBBPBX010045948.1:15061-26793 GCA_038048925.1 Garcialebias charrua | reverse complement strand
TAGTGGTAATGGCAGTCGTCCCCCGATTGGAAGGTTGGAGGTTCGAATCTCGGTTCCCCACACCATGTGTCATTGTGTCCCTGGGCAAGACACTTAACCCTGAGTTGCTCCCGGTAGGACTGGATGGCGCCTTATATGGCAGTCTGCCACTACCGATGTATGAATGTGTGTATGAATGGGTGGATGGTTGGTATTGTAAAGTGCTTTGGGGCTCCTCACAGGGGGCTGGAAAGCGCTATCCACCTTATTCCTAGCCCCCATGATGCCTTACGCGAAATGTGCACCCGACTTCCGGTTGACCGGAAACACCGTTTGTTTACATGCGAGTAATACAGTTGAAGACAGTCCAAACTTTGTTGTTTTAGTTCATTAAAAATGTGGGAACACCACTTGACAGAGCTAAGAAAGGACAGTATAACCATACCGCTCCCTGCTGCGGACGAAGGATGGGTGGACGATATGAAAAAGTGGCCGCAGATTACGTACAGTTGTATCTTTAACTACTTCATTGAGTCGGCTGCTTCTGACGGTGAAGCGATGAAAAATCTGAAAAGCGCAGAGGCATATCAGTATTTACACAGCAATAAGGTCAGTGTCGTTTTGTTAAAAGAGGAGGGACACGATCTTATTTATCTTAAAGCAGACGTAGAGCCCAGCCAATGTCTGAAAGTCCCGCATCACCGAGCCTGGGTGTTAGTTTCAACATCAGGCATAATCCAGACTGCATGTTGTTCATGCGTAGCAGGGCAAGGTAGGTCTTGCAGCCATGCAGCCGCGATTATGTGGAAGGTAAATGCTGTTAATCTTTTATTTTTATTAATTAATTTTGTCATTTTTTGAAATGATAGTGTGCACCTACTGGTTTATAATGTGGATGTTATTTTCATATCAGGTTGAGAACGCAGTCAGACAAGGAAAGACTGGGACATCGTGCACAGATGTGCAGAGGAAGTGGAATTCAGGCACAAGAAAAAATGTTGAGCTGAAGAAGGTGACACATATCCATTTTAAACGCCATAAAGCAGTCCACACTCATGAAGGCTTGGCAGCATCAACATCCAATCCGAGTGTGTCATCAGCTGAACCCAACGCCAAGGTTTTCAAGGATCATCAAGAATTTCAAAGTTATGTTAGTTCCTCTGTTATGGCCCCATTTTTTCAGCTGCAGACAAAAAGTCTTGCTCATCTGTGCTACACAGCAAATATTGAGAATGATCAGTCTTCTCAGAGCCAGTGTGATCTGCAGATACCCCATACAGAGCACAGCACAACTTCAACCTGCAAAAAGTGTAGCACGTTTTATGAGACCTACGTTGAACTAAGTCCGTCTCAGGTTGAAAAGTGGTAAACCTCCGTTAAAACAAACCTTAAGACATATTTTTAACATTTGTTGTTCCAGGTTCAGCTGACCATGATGTGTCTGAGGCTGCAGAGCTGCAAGCTGGTTATCTGGACACCAACAGAACACCTGGCATTGGATATTCCTTTTGACACAGACTTTACAAACACACAGATGAAACACCTCCAGAGTTTTTACTTTTCACAAATGCTTCCCATACTGGTTGATGAATTTGTTACAAATAAGATTCAGCTCTGCAACAAATACATGGATCTCTTTAAAAATCAGTGAGCAGAGAAATATTATGTGTACTACATACACAACTAATCAACAGAAATGTTGTAAACCAAGAAGAAAATAACGGTCTGTATATTTGGTATTTTTTTTCCTCATGTTTTATTAAAGACGTAGTACTACAAAACAATGTCCAGTTAAGACATATTAACACATACAGTAAAATATTCATACATCACTATAAACATCTTTTTTCCAATTTACATTTTTGTTAAGATGTCATCCATCCATCCATCCATCCATCCATCCATCTTCTTCCGCTTATCCGGGGTCGGGTCGCGGGGGTAGCAGCCTAAGTAGGGAGGCCCAGACTTCCCTCTCCCCAGCCACTTGGAGCAGCTCCTCCGGGGGAATCCCAAGGCGTTCCCAGGCCAGCCGAGAAACATAGTCCCTCCAGCGCGTCCTGGGTCTTCCTCTGGGTCTCCTCCCGGTGGGACATGCCCGGAACACCTCACCAGGGAGGCGTCCAGGAGGCATCCTAACCAGATGCCCGAGCCACCTCAACTGGCTCCTCTCGATGTGGAGAAGCAGCGGCTCTACTCCGAGTCCCTCCCGGATGACTGAGCTTCTCACCCTATCTCTAAGGGAGAGTCCAGCCACCCTGCGGAGAAAACTCATTTCAGCCGCTTGTATCCGAGATCTCGTTCTTTCGGTCACAACCCAAAGCTCATGACCATAGATGAGGGTGGGAACGTAGATCGATCGGTAAATTGAGAGCTTTGCCTTTTGACTCAGCTCTCTCTTCACCACGACAGACCGGTACAGCGCCCGCTTCACTGCGGACGCTGCACCTATCCGCCTATCGATCTCACGCTCCAGTTTTCCCTCATTCGTGAACAAGATCCCGAGATACTTAAACTCCTCCACTTGGGGCAGGACCTCCTCCCCGACCCGGAGAGGGCATGCTACCCTTTTCCGGCTCAAGACCATGGCCTCGGATTTGGAGGAACTGATCCTCATCCCGGCCGCATCACACTCGGCTGCAAACCGCTCCAGTGAAAGTTGTAAATCACGAACTGATGAAGCCAGTAGGACCACATCATCTGCAAAAAACAGAGAAGCGATTCTAAGGTCACCAAAACGGATCCTCTCAACACCTTGGCTGCGCCTAGAAATTCTGTCCATAAAAGTTATGAACAGAATCGGTGACAAAGGGCAACCTTGGCGGAGTCCAACTCTCACCGGAAACGAGCCTGACTTACTGCCGGCAATGCGGACCAAGCTCTGACACCGGTCGTACAGGGACCTAACAGCCCTTATCAAAGGGCCTGGTACCCCATACTCCCGGAGTACCCCCCACAGAACCCCCCGAGGGACGCGGTCGAATGCCTTCTCCAAGTCCACAAAACACATGTAAACTGGTTGGGCAAACTCCCACGCACCCTCCAGGACCCTGCTGAGGGTGTAGAGCTGGTCCAGTGTTCCACGACCAGGACGAAAACCACACTGCTCCTCCTGAATCCGAGGTTCGACTATCCGACGGACCCTCCTCTCCAGAACCCCTGAATAGACCTTACCAGGGAGGCTTAAGAGTGTGATCCCCCTATAGTTGGAACACACCCTACGGTCCCCCTTTTTGAATAGGGGAACCACCACCCCAGTCTGCCAATCCAAGGGAACTGCCCCCGATGTCCACGCGATATTGCAGAGTCGCGTAAGCCAACACAACCCTACAACATCCAGAGCCCTAAGGAACTCCGGGCGAATCTCATCCACCCCCGGAGCCTTGCCACCGCGGAGCTTTTTAACCACCTCGGCGACCTCAGCACCAGAGATCGGAGAACCCGACCCAAAGTCCCCAGGCTCTGCTTCCTCAGTGGAAGACGTGCCAGTAGGATTGAGGAGGTCTTCGAAGTATTCCGCCCACCGACTCACAACATCCCGAGTTGAGGTCAGCAGCACGCCACCTCCACCATAAATGGTGTTGGTCTCGTACCTCTTTCCCCCCCTGAGACGCCGGATGGTGGACCAGAATCGCCTCGAAGCCGTACGGAAGTCATTCTCCATGGCCTCTCCGAACTCCTCCCACGCCCGAGTTTTTGCCTCAGCAACCACCCGAGCCGCATGCCGCTTGGACTGCCGGTACCTATCAGCTGCTTCCGGGGTCCCACAAGCCAAAAAGGCCCAATAGGACTCCTTCTTCAGCCTGACAGCATCCCTCACTGCCGGTGTCCACCACCGGGTTCGAGGGTTGCCACCTCGACAGGCACCAACAACCTTGCGGCCACAGCTCCGATAAGCTGCCTCGACAATAGAGGCGCGGAACACGGCCCACTCGGACTCCATGTCCCCCGCCTCCCTCGGAACGTGTTCAAAGCTCTCCCGGAGGTGGGAGTTAAAGCTCCGTCTTACGGGAGACTCTGCCAGACGTTCCCAGCAGACCCTCACGATACGTTTGGGTCTGCCAGGTCTGACCGGCATCCTCCCCCACCATCGGAGCCAACTCACCACCAGGTAGTGGTCAGTTGACAGCTCCGCCCCTCTCCTCACCCGAGTGTCCAAGACATGCGGCCGCAGATCAGATGAGACGACAACAAAGTCGATCATCGAACTGCGACCTAGGGTGTCCTGGTGCCAAGAGCACATATGGACACCCTTATGCTTAAACATGGTGTTCGTTATGGACAATCCATGACGAGCACAGAAGTCCAATAACAGAACACCACTCTGGTTCAGATCAGGGGGGCCGTTCCTCCCAACCACACCCCTCCAGGTCTCACTGTCATTGCCCACGTGAGCGTTGAAGTCCCCCAGTAGAACAAGGGAGTCCCCAGGAGGCGCACTCTCCAATACCCCCTCCAAGGACTCCAAAAAGGGTGGGTAGTCTGAGCTGCCGTTTGGTGCATAGGCACAAACAACAGTCAGAGCCCGTCCCCCCACACGTAGGCGAAGGGAGGCTACCCTCTCGTTCACCGGGGTGAACCCCAACGTACAGGCACCAAGATGGGGGGCAACCAGTATGCCCACTCCTGCTCGGCGCCTCTCACCAGGGGCAACTCCAGAGTGGAAGAGTGTCCAACCCCTCTCAAGGAAACTGGTTCCAGAGCCAGAGCCATGCGTTGAGGTGAGTCCGACTATTTCTAGTCGGAACCTCTCAACCTCACACACTAGCTCAGGCTCCTTCCCCACCAGAGAGGTGACATTCCATGTCCCAATGGCCAGCTTCTGTAGCCGAGGATCAGACCGCCAGGGTCCCCGCCCTCGGCCGCCACCCATCTCACATTGCACCCGACCCCTTTGGCCCCTCCCACAGGTGGTGAGCCCATGGGAAGGGGGACCCACGTCTCCTCTTCGGGCTGTGCCCGGCCGGGCTCCATGGGTAAAAGCCCGGCCACCAGGCGCTCGCCAGCGTGCCCCACCTCCGGGCCTGGCTCCAGAGTGGGGCCCCGGTGACCCGCGTCCGGGCGAGGGAAAACTTAGTCCATTAATTGTACTCATCATAGGGGTTTTTGGGCTGCACTTTGTCTGATCCCTCACCTAGGACCTGTCTGCCTTGGGTGACCCTTCTAGGGGCATGAAGCCCCTGACAGCATAGCTCCTAGGATCATTGGGACACTCAAACCCCTCCACCACGGTAAGGTGGCAGCCCAGGGAGGGGCATACATTTACATTAAAATATTAACAACATTGTTGTATCTGTGCACATTTCAGCAGTTTTCTAGTTTACACATTAGGTTGTAACTTTTGTTTTCAGAAAATGTTGGAATAAATGTGTTCTCCTAATCTATTCTATTTCTTTCTAATAATTACTGTCTTCTGTGTTGTCGCTGGAAATAAGCTCACCTCTTAAATTCACTAAGCCTGCGCAAATCTTAATGATTTTGTCTATTTTTTGCACCAAGGAAATTGGTACTGTCTGCGAAAGAATCTTGTACACCTTCAGACGCCTTATTACCCGCTCAACATGAATGCGAGCATGAGCAATGCGGCGTGTGTGAGTGACCTCCTCACCGGTCAGCTGGCATCCTTTACGTGTGAATGCTGGAATGATTAGATTCACTCTGCGCTCCTCCATCAAGTCCCTGACTGTGAAACCACGGTCACCCATCACCTCATCTCCAGCACGTAGATAATCCAGAAACCCTGAGTTCTGTGTTATGTACCTGTCACTGCATTTGCCGCCATAAGCATCTGAAATAAACATAATAAATCCAGAGGGAGCAACAGCAACTAAGTATTTCACAGTGTTGTTGGAATAATAGTGACTGTATGATTCGCTTCTACAGTCCAAGTTTTTGGCTTTCTGCAAAACTGTCTCTGTGCAGTCAATTACACAGGTTGTTTTTGAAAAGAGCTCTTTAAAAGGTTTTGGCAATGTTGCTTTGATTGTTTCACGAGGCAACCACACAACAAGATCCTTGGTGTGTTCAGACATTATGTTGATCCACATTCCAACAGTTTTGCTGACATGACCTTGAGATGTTTTAAACCGTCGTGCTAAATCAGCCATGACGAAGTTCTGTCTTAGTTTCATCAAAGTCAATAGGACTTGATCTACAACTGGCACTGATGATGAAACGGGAGCAAATTTCTGTAGGCACGATACAAGCCTGTGAAACGCAGTGAGTGGAATCCCAGTATACAAGAGGGAGTCTGCATCGCTCTGTAAGATGCTGTCTGATACTGGGGGTGGCAGTTCTTGGGATGGTGCACTCACTCCACATGTGATGCTGGACCTTTTTGAATAGCTGTGCTCCTCCATCCCTGGATCAGACCACTGTGTTTGGGCATCACAGGACAACGACGCAGATGCTGAGCACAGCTCCCCATTCTCATCCACCTCATCAGGCTCATCTGAAAGGTATTAATAACAAATACATTTATTGATTGATTGATTGATGTTTATTCATTCATTTTAAAGAACAATACAAGACAGTTTCATCAGATACAAGAATACAAGTAGGATAAAATGAAGGGAGCAGAAAGAAGATGAAATCTTATTATATCTGCCCCTATTTCACAGTTTGTTCAACCAATGATAACCTTCAAGCAACATCACAGAATGAATAATTCCACTTATTTTTCTAACTGTAATACATAAACTAGATCACAAAATGAATAATTCTACTTAATTTTTCTAACTAATACACAAACTACATCACCCGTAATTCTACTTAATTTTTCTAACTGATACACAAACTACATCACAAAATGAATAATTCTTTTTCTAACTAATACACAATAGCAAAATGAATAATTCTTTTTCTAACTAATACACAATTTTTCTAACTAATACACAAACTACATCATATTATTTTTTTTTTTTCTTTCTTAATTTTCCTTTTTTTTTTTTACTTGATTTTCCTAACTGTAATACACAAACTAGATCATAAAATGAATAATTCTACTTAATATTTCTAACTGTAATACACAAACTAAAAGATGGCACAACATCAAGATGTTCACAAAATGAATAATTCTACTTAATATTCCTAACTGTAATACACAAAATACATCACAAAAATGAATAATTCTACTTAATTTTTCTAACTGTAATACACAAACTGCTTCACAAAATGACTAACTCTACTTAATTTTTCTAACTGTAATACACAAACGCACTAAGCTAACACGCAAGGTTACATCATATATAGTTTTTGAGCAAATCCTTTTTGACCTTTTTCTTAAATGTATGCATTGATTTTTCATTTTTAACATCACTCTCCAGAGCATTCCACAATCGAACTCCCTGAATTGAGGTAGACCGTCCCTTTAAGCTGGTTCTAAATTGTGGTTTGATGAATATCTCTGTCCCTTTGAGATTGTAATAACTTTGTCTTTTTATAAAGTTTCTTTGAATATTTAAAGGTAATGTGTTTTTATGAGCCCTATACATAACTGATAAAATACTATATTCTACCAATTCCTGGAATTTCAATAAGTTTAGCTGAAGAAACAAAGTGTTTGATGGGTGACTGAAATGTTTTCTGGTGATTACTCTTACAGCTCTCTTTTGTAAAATAAAAACAGGCTTTGTAATAGTTTTGCACGCTTTTCCCCAAACCTCAATACAATAGATTAAATGTGGAGCAATGATTGTGTTATACAACATATGTAAAACTTTATCAATTAAAAAATCCCTGACTTTATACAGTACTGCAATTGATCTAGCTATTTTTTTTAAATGGAATTTACATGATGTTTCCACGTCAGTTTGTCATCAATGATAACACCCAGAAACTTCACTTCACTCACTTTACAGATCACAACATCTTCAATTTCAAATGGATCGTCATCAACAATTCTCTTTTTGTTACCGAATATCATGTAATTAGTTTTATCTAAATTCAAAGATAATTTGTTTAATTTAAACCAAGTTTGTATTTTTATAAATTCTGTTTTCATCATATCGAAAATCTGTTTTATGTCATTACCCGAACAGAAAAATGTGGTGTCATCGGCAAAAAGAACACATTTAAGTAGTCCTGACACATTTACCAAGTCATTCACATATAAAATAAATAACTTTGGTCCAAGCACAGAACCCTGAGGAACTCCACAAGTGATATCACGGAGGTCAGATCTAACATCATTTATTTGCACAAACTGTTTCCTGTCCTTCAAATAGCTAGATACCCACTGTAATGCTGGTCCTCTAATACCATATTTATTTAGTTTTTCAAGGAGAATGGTGTGGTCAATGGTATCAAATGCTTTTTTTAGATCAACAAAAACACTAACACAGTACTGTTTATGATCGACAGCATTAGTTATTTGTTCCATTAAATCCATGAGAGCCATTGACGTAGAGTTTTTTTCTCTAAACCCATATTGACTGCTACTTAAAATATTTTGTTTATCAATAAATTGATCCAATCTGGTCACAAATAGTTTTTCTAGAATTTTTGAGAACTGTGGTAGTAAGGATATTGGCCTATAATTATTGAATACACATTTATCACCATTTTTAAAAAGAGGAATTACCTTTGCTACTTTCATGTTATCTGGAAATATTCCTGTTGAAAAAGATAAATTGCATATATATGTAAATGGTTCAATAACATAACTTATTATTTCTTTTACAAACATCATATCCATGTCCACCCAGTCTTTTGATCTCTTGTCTGAGAGATTTTTAACCATTTTCATAATTTCCTCTTTGTTAGTTCCACTAAGAAAAATACTGTTGGTGCAGCTTTTAATTGAATGACACACCTTATTATCTACTTTTGGTATTTTAGCTGCAAGGCTTGATCCAATATTTACAAAATATTGATTAAATTCATTTACGATATCATTCTCATCATGTATTTCATTGTCATCTTTCACAAAATATTTTGCAATGTTCGTTTTTGTTTTATGACTTTTTAGAACATCATTTATTACTCGCCATGTTGTTTTAGTGTCACCATTGCTCTTGTTTAATAAATCACTATAGTATTCTTTCTTGCATCTTCTTATAATCATTACCAATTTATTTTTATATTTTTTATATTTTTCTTCAGCTTGTTGTGTTCTCGTTTTTAAGAAACATAAATACAAGTTATTTTTTTTTTACAAGCATTTCTCAACCCTTTAGTCATCCAAGGTTGGTCAACAATATTTCTTTTTCTACAATTTCTTTGCACACAATTCTTTTCATACAGAGCTTCTAAAATGTTCATAAATTCATCATATGATCTGTTAACATCATCAATATACACGTCCTTCCAGTTTTGCTTCTGTAAATCGTCTTTTAATTGATCCATAGCTTTTTTTGATGTGTTTATTATTTTTTTATTAATTGTAACTTCTTTTGTAATGTTTTGATCATTTCTGTAGATAGTGAAAACTGGTAAATGATCACTTAAATCAGTTGTTAAGATACCACCTGTCATATCCCCATTAGTTATATTTGTGAAAATGTTGTCAATTATCGTAGCACTATGAGTTGTAATTCTTGTTGGTTTTGATATTAACGGATAAAGATTTAAACTATACATTGAATTTAGAAACGTGCTGATGTTATTTGAATCCGTTTTATTTCCCAGGTCAATATTAAAGTCTCCACACAAGAAAACTTTTTTATTTAAACTCTTTTCCAGTAGTTGTATGATTTTATCGGTGAATATTTCTATATTTGATCCTGGTGATCGATATACACAACTTATGGAAATGTTTTTAGCATTTTCGTTTAATATTTCTATTGTTATTATTTCCATAAGATTGTCAACAATTATTGACATTTCTTTAATTATTCTACACTTTATTTCATTTTTGACAAATAGAGCTACTCCTCCACCTTTTTTATTGTTTCTGTTTAAATGATATAATTCATATCCTTCGATGTGAACGTTATTTTTGTTTTCATCATTAAGCCATGTCTCTGACAGTGCTATTAATGTAAAAGTTCTGTTTAACTGTTTTAAATAATCTGTTATTTTGGATATATTTGCATTTAAACTTCTACTATTGATGTGAATAATAGAGAGATCTCCATTTGATATATTGATGTCATTAAACTTTTCTTCATTATAGTATTCACAGTCTTTTATAGCAGGATAAAAGTTTGCATCAACCATATCTTCAACATTGTATATTTTAACTTCTGAGTCTTCGTTTGTTGCCGTCATGTTTTAATGTATTTGTTTGTTTGTTCATTTTTGTCAATTTTTGTGTATGAACATGTGATAGTGATTGGTGATTTGTCATTTTTGAGCTCATTTGAATGAGTCTAAGTCTTTCAGATCTTTTATTATTTTAGCTTGAGAATTTTCATGTACTTTGATCCAGATGTTTCCGTTTCTTGTCCAAGTTTTTTTTATTTTTCCATTCTTTTTCAACCACCTTGCTGCATGTGCAATGTTTGCGTTTTTTTTAGTTAGGTGTTCATTCATGAAGACCTCAGTTTTTGCGAGTTTCTTTGACTGCATCATTACCCTGTTTCTTTGATTCCTTCCAATGAATCTCACGACTACTGATGGTTTATTTTTGTTAACTCTATTGGGCAGTGTGTAACAGGTGGAAATGTCATCACGTTTAATGTCAATGTCTTTGCCATTTAAGAAAGTGACTACCTGATTCTCCAGAGACTGCAGTTGTTCTGGTGGTCCGTCTTCAGTCGTGGTAACGTCTGCAGTTACTTCTGAATATGTTCGGCGTTTAACCTCGAGTCCAGAAATGACCATGTTCTCGCCTCTTATGTATTGTTCCATGTCCTCACACTTTTGTTCCAATTGAGCTAATCGTTCTTCTCTGATGACCTCCTGAGCTTTCATTTGTTTCATCTCCTCTACCAGTTGATTAAAGTTTTTTTGCTCAGCTCTCAAACTTGCAAGTTCCTCAGTGAGATTGTTTACTGCATTTTTCAATTCCTCCAATAACTCCAGATTTTTATCCACCGATTTTTTACACGCCGACTCCTGTCTCTGCTGCTCCGTTTTCTTTGTTTTCCCAGGACTCATCTCGCCTGCTTCTTTATTAATGTAAGACACAACAAACTGGACACATTATCAAAGATACACATTTTAAATTAATAGTAAGATTTTCCTTATTAATGCATCATACCTGACATTCTCATCACACTGTTTTCAATCCTTCTGAGGAACCGACGTTTCTTCTCCGGTTGTTTATCGTAGCCCAGCCATAGAGTAGGATGCGGGTTTTCCTCTGTCGGCCGTTTATCAATGAAGTGAAATGAGCACACAAACAGCGTTTTGGGTGGTCTCTTCAAATTCAGATTTTTCAGCCACCTTCTTTTTACGTCGTCATCTGTAGGTAGGCGATGGAAACCATATCGCTTTTCACAGGAACACTCTTTCTTTGTTTTGGGTCCGTGTTGAAAACACTGTTGTTTTAGCCAAAGATTTAGCTTGGTCCGGTTGTTGGTGCAGCCGCGAACAGCACAGCAGGTACCTGAACCCCGGTAGGACATTTCAGTAAACGTTCCGTTTAAACAAAAGCTGTGTTTGCTCCGATAAAATGAATGAAAATAACTTTCAAAAATACCCGCGATCCATACTCCGCCTATGGAATACAGGCACTTCCGGTGTCGGACAGGAAGTAAAATGCACATTCGTTTCTACAGCAGAGGCTTCAGGAATAAGGTGGATATAAATAAGCTCCATTTACCATTTATATATATATACATATATATAGTATATACAGTATATATATAGAT
>JBBPBX010045948.1:0-13874 GCA_038048925.1 Garcialebias charrua | reverse complement strand
GTGTCTGTGTGTTTTATCATCAATTCACAGAAATATCTTCACCTGAAGAGTGCACCCAGGTGGTGGAGAACAAACCTTGAATAGAAACTAGACAGATGTCCTCTGCATCCAGACCTACAACACCTGGACATCAACGAGGGGTGGACGAGGAGGGTGTTGGAGTCTGAAGAAGTTCTGATTTTGCAGATTTACAGCTGTAAAGTGTCATTTTTAAGGAGCTGATGAAGTCAAACACCACTTGTTGATATATTTTAAACTCTATTTTTTTTGATAATCTGTTCATATTAATGTTTCCCCATAGGTTTTCATATATTTGATAATATGGGATGGTTTTACTTTAATAAAATGTTTTTTTAACATTCACCAATTTTGTTTTTACTAAAGTACTTTCTGTGAGTTGTAGATGAACGAATGAAATTAAAACAGATACACAAATATTCTCACAAAGAATAACTCAACACTAACAGATAATATAGTGTACTACTGTAACTTTATTTACACATAACTACATAAACACTTGGTTCATTGTTATCCTTTTTTTTCAAACAATATGTTCATTTGAACTGTCAGAAAAAATATTAAATTTATATTTTCATTGATTCATTTTCATGTCAATGCTCTGGCAAGTTGTAGTATTTCTGTAGTATTTCTGGTGTAACGTTGTCGCGGTCACTCAAGCACCAGACGTTCTGCTTCAGCCAACGCTTTATTCAAGTACACAAAACAACAGGCCAGTAAACTCAGAGTCACTGTTTGGCCGTGACCCACGCCAGAACTCCTCAGCCTCACAACAGGTGCTTCCAGCTTCTTCACAGAACCGCCACCTGTGTCCACTCTTCAGGTGAAGATATTTCTGTGAATTGATGATAAAACACACAGACACACACAGTATATATTATATGCAGTATACTGTATATTAAGACAATGGGTCAAACTAATGTCATGTACAGTATTTCCATCATTTTAATGATACACCACTATAACACCAAGTGATGTCCAAATTAAATAGAAAAATAAATATGAAATATTGTAAACATGTTGACTGGATTAAATAACAAAGCTGACAAATTGAAGCAAAATAATCAACAGCTGCAGGAGCCTGTGCAAATTGTTTTGTACACAAACTAATAAATGATAATGTTGAATAATTATTAGAAACATTAACTAATATATTACCATTTCAGTGCTGTGGAGATGATGTACATGTTCTCTGCCTCGTCCACATGCAGCTCATGTAACCACACACAGCAGCTCACCTCATGAAGTGGAAGTCTCCAAAAACCAGCAGGAGCTGAAAAACATTATAACCTGCTGTTTACTGGAAATAACTTTGGCTTCTCTGAAGACAATCCGCTAAATTATTAACTTTTAAATGGCTAAATTGGACGGATCGAGTTTGTAGCTCCTCCATTGTTTTCAAGTGGCGCAGTAGAGACGCTCCTTGTCATTACGTCATCATCCTGCGACGGTGAAAACCCTATTTATCGTGTTAAAAAAACTGCGCTAATTTTAAACAATTTGCGAGAGGAATTCTAATTAATTTAACATTGTTTTAGCAGAAACGATCAGGGGTCAATCTTAATATATATATATGTTGTGCCATTTTATGGAAAGTTAAAAGATGATGTCAGTGGAGCTTTAATAGACCATCTATAATGTCCATATTTTAACACAATTTCCAGTTTACTGTACACTGTACTATAAAAAAAGAGAAGAAAATGTCCTTACTTTTATGGAAGGGGTGTTGCAGGGGAGGGAGTTGCAGAAGTTGCAGGTGAGTGAGGAGGGACAGGTGAGTCCAAAATGGCAGCTGAGGTGGAAGGGCAAGTGATGCAGAAGGTGATGTTGATGCTGGTGCAGGTGAGTGAGGAGGGACAGGTGAGTCCAAAATGGCAGCTGAGGTGGAGGGGCAAGTGATGCAGAAGGTGATGTTGATGCTGGTGCAGGTGAGTGAGGAGGGGCAGGTGAGTCCAAAATGGCAGCTGAGGTGGAGGGGCAAGTGATGCAGAAGGTGATGTTGATGCTGGTGCAGGTGAGTGAGGAGGGGCAGGTGAGTCCAAAATGGCAGCTGAGGTGGAGGGTACTGGTGATGCAGAAGGTGCTGGTGAGTGAAGAGAGACAGGTGAGTCAGGAGAGGCAGCCGAGTTATATATAAAAAAAGAAATAAAAGAAAAGAAAAAAGTCCTTACCTTTATGGAAGGGTAGGTGATACAGAAGGTGCTGGTGATGCTGGTGAGTGAAGAGGGGCATGTGAGTCAGGAGAGGCAGCTGAGTTATATAAAAAAAGAAAAAAGGAGAAAAGAAAATGTTACCTTTATGGAGGGGCAGGTGATACAGAAGGTGCTAGTGAGTGAAAAGGGACATGTGAGTTAGGAGAGGCAACTGAGTTATATAAAAAGGAAATTAAAAAAAGAAAAGAAAATGTTACCTTTATGGAGGGGCAGGTGATGCAGAAGGTGCTAGTGATGCTGGTGAGTGAAGAAGGGCATGTGAGTCAGGAGAGGCAGCTGAGTTATATGAAAAAAAGAAAAAAAGAGAAAAGAAAATGTTACCTTTATGGAGGGGTAGGTAATGCAGAAGGTGCTGGTGATGCTGGAGGGGCAGGTGATGCAGAAGGTGCTGGTGATGCTGGAGGGTCAGGTGATGCAGAAGGTGCTGGTGATGCTGGAGGGTCAGGTGATGCAGAAGTCGCTGGTGGTGCTGTTACAGGTGAGTGAGGAGGGGCAGGTGAGTCCAGAAAGGCAGCTGAGGTGGAGCTCCCTGATCTGCTATACTCTTGGGCACGCGCCCAGCCTGAGCAAAGATAAACGCTTAATAAATTACTGTCAAATTCAGAATACAGTTTAATGTGTAATATAATCTTAATTTAATATTTAATCTAAATAAACAGCATTCTTTACAATAAATAAATTATACTACCAATAATAAAAATCTTAATAAATACAATAACAGTCAGAACCAGAACAATAAGCAGGAACAGACTGTTTACAATCCAACCAAGTTTTAAGTTTTTGTCCAAAAAGACCAACTTGTCCACATTTTCTGCTAAAAGCACAGATCTAGTTGCAGTGAATATCTCCAGCAGTGGAGAAAATTATCTTAATAACAACAGTAGCAGCAGTGTGGCTGTATTTTTCCTCATTACTCACAACAAGCTCTTCTTGGACCTGCTCCCACCTGTCCCTGGAAAAGTTCAGAGTTCAGTCATCACAGACATCTTTGCTGCAGGTGATCTGGCAAATTTCCCTGAAGCGGAAGAAGTCAACTGCTATCTCTGT
The DNA here is from genome assembly GCA_038048925.1 of Garcialebias charrua. NCBI lineage: Eukaryota > Metazoa > Chordata > Actinopteri > Cyprinodontiformes > Rivulidae > Garcialebias > Garcialebias charrua. The sequence continues at coordinate 10,596 of JBBPBX010045948.1, read as the reverse complement.
CCCAGACTGGGAAAAAAAACACAAAGAGAAAGAAGCTCAGAGGTGACAGGGCCTTCTCAGTTGCAGGTCCAAGACTGTGGAATGAGTTGCCACTGAGTGTCAGGCAGGCTCCCTCACTCACAGTATTTAAGTCTTGCGTAAAAACCTACTTCTATTCTCTCGCCTTTAACACTATGTCATTTGTTTTGATCCTCTCTGTAATATACACTGTTCACCATTTTAGTTAGTTTCTGTTGCTATTTCTATCTATATTTTGTTTTTATTTTTTGTTTTCCTGTCTGCTTTGCTTGTTTGTTTCTATTGTACAGCACTTTGGTTGGCCTTGTGTCTGTTTAAGTGCTCTAAAAATAAAGTGGTATGGTATGGTATATGGTGACATTCCATGTCCCAATGGCCAGCTTCTGTAGCCGAGGATCAGACCGCCAGGGTCCCCGCCCTCGGCCGCCACCCATCTCACATTGCACCCGACCCCTTTGGCCCCTCCCACAGGTGGTGAGCCCATGGGAAGGGGGACCCACGTCTCCTCTTCGGGCTGTGCCCGGCCGAGCTCCATGGGTAAAAGCCCGGCCACCAGGCGCTCGCCAGCGTGCCCCACCTCCGGGCCTGGCTCCAGAGTGGGGCCCCGGTGACCCGCGTCCGGGCGAGGGAAAACTTAGTCCATTAATTGTACTCATCATAGGGGTTTTTGGGCTGCGCTTTGTCAGATCCCTCACCTAGGACCTGTCTGCCTTGGGTGACCCTTCTAGGGGCATGAAGCCCCTGACAGCATAGCTCCTAGGATCATTGAGACACTCAAACCCCTCCACCACGGTAAGGTGGCAGCCCAGGGAGGGGTTGAGGTGAGTCCGACTATTTCTAGTCGGAACCTCTCAACCTCACACACTAGCTCAGGCTCCTTCCCCTCCAAATCCGAGGCCATGGTCTTGAGCCGGAAAAGGGTAGCATGCCCTCTCCGGGTCGGGGAGGAGGTCCTGCCCCAAGTGGAGGAGTTTAAGTATCTCGGGATCTTGTTCACGAATGAGGGAAAACTGGAGCGTGAGATCGATAGGCGGATAGGTGCAGCGTCCGCAGTGAAGCGGGCGCTGTACCGGTCTGTCGTGGTGAAGAGAGAGCTGAGTCAAAAGGCAAAGCTCTCAATTTACCGATCGATCTACGTTCCCACCCTCATCTATGGTCATGAGCTTTGGGTTATGACCGAAAGAACAAGATCTCGGATACAAGCGGCTGAAATGAGTTTTCTCCGCAGGGTGGCTGGACTCTCCCTTAGAGATAGGGTGAGAAGCTCAGTCATCCGGGAGGGACTCGGAGTAGAGCCGCTGCTTCTCCACATCGAGAGGAGCCAGTTGAGGTGGCTCGGGCATCTGGTTAGGATGCCTCCTGGACGCCTCCCTGGTGAGGTGTTCCGGGCACGTCCCACCGGGAGGAGACCCAGAGGAAGACCCAGGACGCGCTGGAGGGACTATGTTTCTCGGCTGGCCTGGGAACGCCTTGGGATTCCCCCGGAGGAGCTGCTCCAAGTGGCTGGGGAGAGGGAAGTCTGGGCCTCCCTACTTAGGCTGCTACCCCCGCGACCCGACCCCGGATAAGCGGAAGAAGATGGATGGATGGATGGATGGATGGTATGGTATATGTTAGAGAATTCAAACATTGATCATTTAAAACTTATTACTTTAATGTATTCTGATGAATCATTAACCAGTTTGCTTTCCTAAAAGTCTTTCTGTATGAAACAAAACATCTCTGAAGAACACAACTTGTTGCCTCCTGCACACAGAACAAAAACACTGATTAGGCCAGCTCATGTTTTAATCACAGATAAGGTTTTGACATTACGTTATTGTTTGTTTTGACACTGCCACGTTTTCCATGTGCTATCTGAAACTGTCTTCCTGTTACTCATCATTGTCATACCTTTGAGAGAATAAAAACCCAGCATGCACTTTCCAATTCGGATTTGATCTCAAACAGTTTTGAAACATGTTTCAAAGTGTCTTGAGGTGATCTCCCATTTTCAAAGTCTGCTGCTCTGAAAATTATTTCTTGTCTCTCTTCTTGTGTGGTTCATGTTTAAGTTGAAGGTGTTTAAAAATCCTCCATCATTGGTTCCCTGACCTGGATTTTCCTCTTACCTGTCTCCGGTGGACCCAGAGGACAGAAGCACAACTAGCCCATGCACGACAGTTTCAAAAGTCTGGTAAGGGTGGACGTTTTACCCCGCTAGGCCAGCGTTCTTTAGGTCCGATTCTCTGGCCATCGACGGGACAGTTTGACGGAAGATCCAGTCGAATACCACACGAACCTGCAAGGAGTGAGTACAAATTATTGCTTTGTGCGGCATGAAAGTACTGTTTTTGGTTTGCTTGGCACAGCGACGAGGTGCTGTAAATTGCTTTGTACGGCGTGGTAGTACTGTTTTTGGTTTGCTTGGCATAGCGACGAGGTGCTGTAAATTACTTAGTACGTGAGAGTACTATTTGCTAAGTACGGCGCAAAGGTACTATAAATTCATTTTGCTTGGCACGGCGGAAAGGTGCTATAAATTTTGCTGACGTAGAGCGGAAAGGTACGGAAATAGGACATTTTTCTTTCTCGGACGAGTCTTCTTGACGTTGGGTTTTTCAGGCTGTTCGGTGGGCGCCTGAGAGTTGTGTGTGCGTTCTTTGTGCTTATCTCTCTCTCTCTTTCTCTCCCTCTATCTGTGTGAGTTTACCTTCCTTCCTTTCTCCCTCTCTGTGTGTGTAAGAGTGTGATTTCACATGTAAATTAGGAGTTTTGAGCTGGCTGCCGTTTCACAAAGTCAACTTTTAGAAACCTCCTTTAACTCAAAATAAACATAAAACAATAGTAAATATAAAAATCTCTCCCTGAAGCCAAGAACATTACGTGATAAATACTAACACAGATATAATAATTACTAACTGCGCTGAAAGCAGGCCGGCTCCTCCGGGAACATCTTATCTGGTGCTGGGATACTCCTGAAAAAAAACAGAAACAAACAAAAACTTATGCTACTACAACATCTCAGTTTAAAACGATACTATATAATACATATAAAACGTTAATCATTGTATTTTTCTGCACTTATGAAACAGTTATAACGAGATAAGATCATCTCTAAAAACACATCCGGAAACACTGGTCAGCAAGAAAGCTACCTAAACTTTTTAAATTAAAAAATATATATTTGCATACGTATTCAAAACAATTAAATGTAGCCGAATTATTTACTAACATTTGAGAAATTGATCAATCTTTTTTACTAAATTCTAGTCCAAATACTTTAGGTTTTAAGCTTAACAAACGTGGAATTTGAACGTTTTTACATTGGTTTTGGCGTTAGCATATCTGTTCGTTTGCGTTCCGGTTGTTAGTTTTTTTTTAACGATAAAAATCCAAATTATTTTTGCAAAAACAAGCGGACAGGATCACGTTTCTTGTGTTGAAAAACTAAATGCGAACCGATCCGATTTTTGATCAGCTAAAATATTACGTTTTTGGGTCGACAACACCAACTAACTGAAGGCTAACTGTACATGTGTAACTACAAAACTTCGTCGCCCGTCTAAAATCCATAAATAGGTAGTCATTCTATAAAAACCGGACGCTTCAAATTTTTGTTTTTGCTGCGAACAAGACGCTAAGAAATTCGCTTACTGATTTTAGTAAATATCTCTTAGATGAATGCGGAAGAAAATCCAAGTCTTTTCATTCATTCAACCTTTATTTAGTCAGGTAAATCTTTTGAACCTCATGGGCTCATTTACGAAAGCAACCTGCTAAAACTAAAGAACAATGAACAGCAGTGGTAGAATTTCCTTAAACAATAAACAAACAAACAATAAACAATAGAAAACAAAAGAGAGAAAAAAACAAAAGAAAGTTTTTTTTTTTAACAAAGTATCAAAAAACTAGCAAAACATTATAAGGTAGACGTATAAAATCAAAGACAGGAACATATCTGCATTGGTTTTTGTCAGGATTCCAACAGATTCTGAAAACCATTTAGAGAAGTCAAGGTCGTATGCAAGGTCGTAAGTCTGACGTGTGATCATCAGCATCAACGTTGCACTTTGACCCCAGAAAGAGATAAACGTCAAAACTCCTGTAGAGACCCGTAGTTGTCACGTTCAGCGGCCCCGCTGACCCTGACCCTCTCCCTTTAGCTGCCTGACCTTCCCCTTTAGCCTGACCCTCTCTCCTCTCCCTTAGCCTGACCCTTCCTCTGCTGACCATCTCCCTTTCGCCTGACCCTCTCCTTTAGCCTGACCTTTCCCCTTTAGCCTGACCCGCTCCCTTTAGCCTGACCTAGCCTGACCCGCTTCCATTAGCCTGACCTGCTTCCTTTACCCTGACCCGCTCCCTTAGCCTGACCTTTCCCCTTTAGCATGACCCTCTCCCTTAGCCTGACCCTTCCTCTGCTGACCATCTCCCTTAGCCTGACCTTTCCCCTTTAGCCTGACCCGCTCCCTTTAGCCTGACCCAGCCTGACCCGCTTCCTTTAGCCTGACCCGCTTCCTTTAGCCTGACCCGCTTCCTTTAGCCTGACCCGCTCCCTTAGCCTGACCCGCTCCCTTAGCCTGACCCTTCCTATTTGTTCATAATAATAATAATAATAATGAATTCAATTTATAACGCACTTTTCATTAATGAAAATCTCAAAGTGCTACAAGGAGCAACAGAATTAAATGACAATAAAACAAACAATAAAACAATTAAAATCAATAACAATATCAGCTAAGATCAAAAGTAGAATCATGAGGAGGTAGAGTATGCTTGGTCGAAAAGAAAGGTCTTCAAGTCGCTCTTAAAGTCAACCACAGACTGTGGGGCTCTTAGACAGTCAGGAAGAGAGTTCCACATCCCAGTAAGTTCATCCCAGTAATGCTTGTCACCCTCCTCTGCTCCTGTCTCTGCTCCTGTCTTCTGACCCTTCCTATTTTAGTTCCTGCTCCTGTCTCTGCTCCTGTCTTCTGACCCTTCCTATTTTTGCCTGCCTAAAATCTTAGTTTGAAAGTTTTGCCGCCACACTGGCTTTTTGTTTTGTGTTTGTTTAAAAATAAATATGTTTTAGTTTGAACATTCTCCTGCTTCATCATCTTGCCTACATTTTGGGTTCACACCAAATGGATCGTGACAGTAGTGGCCAATAGAAGGTACTGCAGGATCAAATAGAAATTAAAGCTTTCTATATCAATCTTAGTGATTTAATTAAGCAATATAAATAGGTCAAACTAAGTTTAAAATGTTTTTAGATTTTAAGAGCTGTTTTCCTTTTAGGAGTTATTTCCATTGTGCAAATCAGGATATTTTAAAGATAAATGCTATGTCCCAAAATAGAACTGGCTATCATATGATTATTTTTGAGCCTGGCTTTTAATATTTACATTGCTATTTTTATTTATTTTTTCTTCTCAAAGCAGCCTGAGAAGACAGGGGTCTTTGGAACAGGGAGGTGAGTCTGGCTGTGCCCACAGAACACATAACAAGTAGCCTTCACCAAAGCTAGCAACTAAAATAGGTCATTACAGCATACTGTGTCTGAGTAAATTATAACCCATAAACTTAAACATAAACATCGATACTACAAAATTTGCAGATTAATTTACCTTTTTTTTAGATGATAATTTAAGTTTTAGAAGCTCGAATACAAAATAAAAACTTGACACTTGTAAATTATATAACTAAAATATCTAACAGTCATGGGAAATAATAGAAGTAAAAAATCTCCTACAGGAGCTGAAACAAACACAAAATATTCAAGATTCATGAGCCGAAAACATCCGGAATCAGTTAAATATGTCAAAGAATGGATGGCAAAATATAAGATAGAACCCAACCTTAAAGCAGACACCTGGAAAACACTTGTTTCTGTACTGAAGAACCAAATTATTCTAAACAAAGGCAAGAAGAAAGAAAAAATAGAACACCAATTGGCAATTGCTAAAATATGGCTGTATGAATCACTAATTAGGCTTGAAGAGATAAAAACATCTACGGAGGCCAGACTCCAACAAAAACATATGTCAAAAATGCAGTCCTCCACTTCACAACCTCCTTGCTCCTCTTCGAACGCTTTCCCTCTGATACAAGTTATGAATCCAGCTGCAGATATAAAAGGCAACCCGCAACATGCTTTAGTTTTTAGGCCGTGGACCCTCGAAGAGGCTAGAAAAGCTGTTGAAGGGGTTAGCAGTCACTTAGAGGATCCTGAAATGTGGATCATGGATATGGAGGTTATTATACATTCCTATTGCTTTAATGGTCATGAGACCGGTGAAGCAGCTCAGTCGTCTTTGGGAAAACATTGGGCCCGAGTGTGTGGTGACTACACTGGCAGGGGAAATGATGGGGCCCCCTCCCCTATGATGTAACAACCCCAAACTACCTAACTGGACGTTACAAGCAACAGTGGGATGCTCTTTGTGGTAGAGTGTGCACCGTTTTCAAACGAAAAGCTGATTACGCTGCACTCTCTGCAATCAAACAAAAACAAGGGGAAAATGTTGATGATTTTAAAATAAGATATGAAAAGGATTTCAAAATTTATAGTGGTATCGATTACACTAACGAGCCAACCTCAGCTTATCAGCAACAGCTGAAGAACGGTCTGCTACAATCTTGTACTCCAAACATTTCAGATTGGATAAAGAAACACTTTGTATAACTGGACACTTGTACTGTTGAGGTTTTTATGCAATGGGCACGTCATGCTGAGAAAATGCTGAAAAAGAAAACAGGAAATAACCCTGACAACAAAACAAATGTGTTTTACAGTAATGACCCAGACTCAGAAATATATTACAATGCTCCTATGACTAACAGCAACAGAGGGAGACACATGAGACCAAAGAGGCCATGGTTTTAACAGATACATACCATAGTATGACCATCCCTGACAATATCGTCCTGCCACCTGCTGGAGGTGTGGCGAGTTCGGACATGAAAGACGTGACTGCCAGAAAGATTTAGATCATCCAAACAGAGGAGAATTTGCTCACAGAGAAGCATTTCCTATGATTTGATTTGATTTGATGTTTATTCATTCATTTTAAAAGAACAATACAAGACAGTTTCATCAGATACAAGAATAAAAGTAGGATAAAATGAAGGGAGCAGAAAGAAGATGAAATCTTATTACAGTATATCTGCCCCTTATTTCACAGTTTGTTCAACCAATGATAACCTTCAAGCAACATCACAGAATGAATAATTCTACTTATTTTTCTAACTGTAATACACAAACTACATCACAAAATGAATAATTCTACTTAATTTTCCTAACTGTAATACACAAACTAGATCACAAAATGAATAATTCTACTTAATTTTTCCAACTGTAATACACAAACTACATCACCCATAATTCTACTTAATTTTTCTAACTGTAATACACAAACTACATCACAAAATGAATAATTCTACTTAATTTTTCCAACTAATACACAAACTACATCACACTTAATTTTTTTTTATTTTTTTTTTTACTTTTTTTTTTTACTTAATTTTCCTATTTTTTTTACTTAATTTTCCTAACTGTAATACACAAACTAGATCATAAAATGAATAATTCTACTTAATTTTTCTAACTGTAATACACAAACTACAAGATGGCACAACATCAAGATGTTCACAAAATGAATAATTCTACTTAATTTTCCTAACTGTAATACACAAACTACATCACAAAAATGAATATCCATCCATCCATCCATCTTCTTCCGCTTATCCGGGGTCGGGTCGCGGGGGTAGCAGCCTAAGTAGGGAGGCCCAGACTTCCCTCTCCCCAGCCACTTGGAGCAGCTCCTCCGGGGGAATCCCAAGGCGTTCCCAGGCCAGCCGAGAAACATAGTCCCTCCAGCGCGTCCTGGGTCTTCCTCTGGGTCTCCTCCCGGTGGGACATGCCCGGAACACCTCACCAGGGAGGCGTCCAGGAGGCATCCTAACCAGATGCCCGAGCCACCTCAACTGGCTCCTCTCGATGTGGAGAAGCAGCGGCTCTACTCCGAGTCCCTCCCGGATGACTGAGCTTCTCACCCTATCTCTAAGGGAGAGTCCAGCCACCCTGCGGAGAAAACTCATTTCAGCCGCTTGTATCCGAGATCTTGTTCTTTCGGTCATAACCCAAAGCTCATGACCATAGATGAGGGTGGGAACGTAGATCGATCGGTAAATTGAGAGCTTTGCCTTTTGACTCAGCTCTCTCTTCACCACGACAGACCGGTACAGCGCCCGCTTCACTGCGGACGCTGCACCTATCCGCCTATCGATCTCACGCTCCAGTTTTCCCTCATTCGTGAACAAGATCCCGAGATACTTAAACTCCTCCACTTGGGGCAGGACCTCCTCCCCGACCCGGAGAGGGCATGCTACCCTTTTCCGGCTCAAGACCATGGCCTCGGATTTGGAGGAACTGATCCTCATCCCGGCCGCATCACACTCGGCTGCAAACCGCTCCAGTGAAAGTTGTAAATCACGAACTGATGAAGCCAGTAGGACCACATCATCTGCAAAAAACAGAGAAGCGATTCTAAGGTCACCAAAACGGATCCTCTCAACACCTTGGCTGCGCCTAGAAATTCTGTCCATAAAAGTTATGAACAGAATCGGTGACAAAGGGCAACCTTGGCGGAGTCCAACTCTCACCGGAAACGAGCCTGACTTACTGCCGGCAATGCGGACCAAGCTCTGACACCGGTCGTACAGGGACCTAACAGCCCTTATCAAAGGGCCTGGTACCCCATACTCCCGGAGTACCCCCCACAGAACCCCCCGAGGGACGCGGTCGAATGCCTTCTCCAAGTCCACAAAGCACATGTAAACTGGTTGGGCAAACTCCCACGCACCCTCCAGGACCCTGTTGAGGGTGTAGAGCTGGTCCAGTGTTCCACGACCAGGACGAAAACCACACTGCTCCTCCTGAATCCGAGGTTCGACTATCCGACGGACCCTCCTCTCCAGAACCCCTGAATAGACCTTACCAGGGAGGCTTAAGAGTGTGATCCCCCTATAGTTGGAACACACCCTACGGTCCCCCTTTTTGAATAGGGGAACCACCACCCCAGTCTGCCAATCCAAGGGAACTGCCCCCGATGTCCACGCGATATTGCAGAGTCGCGTAAGCCAACACAACCCTACAACATCCAGAGCCCTAAGGAACTCCGGGCGAATCTCATCCACCCCCGGAGCCTTGCCACCGCAGAGCTTTTTAACCACCTCGGCGACCTCAGCACCAGAGATCGGAGAACCCGACCCAAAGTCCCCAGGCTCCGCTTCCTCAGTGGAAGACGTGCCAGTAGGATTGAGGAGGTCTTCGAAGTATTCCGCCCACCGACTCACAACATCCCGAGTTGAGGTCAGTAGCACGCCACCCCCACCATAAATGGTGTTGGTCGCGTACCTCTTTCCCCCCCTGAGACGCCGGATGGTGGACCAGAATCGCCTCGAAGCCGTACGGAAGTCATTCTCCATGGCCTCTCCGAACTCCTCCCACGCCCGAGTTTTTGCCTCAGCAACCACCCGAGCCGCATGCCGCTTGGACTGCCGGTACCTATCAGCTGCTTCCGGGGTCCCACAAGCCAAAAAGGCCCAATAGGACTCCTTCTTCAGCCTGACAGCATCCCTCACTGCCGGTGTCCACCACCGGGTTCGAGGGTTGCCACCACGACAGGCATCACAGCTCCGATAAGCTACCTCGACAATAGAGGCGCGGAACACGGCCCACTCGGACTCCATGTCCCCCGCCTCCCTCGGAACGTGTTCAAAGCTCTCCCGGAGGTGGGAGTTAAAGCTCCGTCTTACGGGAGACTCTGCCAGACGTTCCCAGCAGACCCTCACAATACGTTTGGGTCTGCCAGGTCTGACCGGCATCCTCCCCCACCATCGGAGCCAACTCACCACCAGGTAGTGGTCAGTTGACAGCTCCGCCCCTCTCTTCACCCGAGTGTCCAAGACATGCGGCCGCAGATCAGATGAGACGACAACAAAGTCGATCATCGAACTGCGACCTAGGGTGTCCTGGTGCCAAGAGCACATATGGACACCCTTATGCTTAAACATGGTGTTCGTTATGGACAATCCATGACGAGCACAGAAGTCCAATAACAGAACACCACTCTGGTTCAGATCAGGGGGGCCGTTCCTCCCAACCACACCCCTCCAGGTCTCACTGTCAAAAATGAATAATTCTACTTAATTTTTTCTAACTGTAATACACAAACTGCGTCACAAAATGAATAACTCTACTTAATTTTTCTAACTGTAATACACAAACGCACTAAGCTACATCATAAGTACAACATAAGTGTAATACACAAACACACTAAGTTACATCATATATAGTTTTTGAGCAAGTCCTTTTTGACCTTTTTCTTAAATGTACACATTGATTTTGCATTTTTAACATCACTCTCCAGAGCATTCCACAATCGAACTCCCTGAATTGAGGTAGACCGTCCCTTTAAGCTGGTTCTGAATTGTGGTTTGATGAATATCTCTGTCCCTTTGAGATTGTAACAACTTTGTCTTTTTATAAAATTTCTTTGGATATTTAAAGGTAATGTGTTATTATGAGCCCTATACATAACTGATAAAATACTA
>JBBPBX010045947.1:0-26793 GCA_038048925.1 Garcialebias charrua | reverse complement strand
ACAGAACTGGCTGGTTCTTCTTAGAGAACAAACTGGAGTTCTACAAGAACACCAGCAGAACTGACTGGTTCTTCTTACAGAACAAACTGGAGTTCTACAAGAACACCAGCAGAACTGACTGGTTCTTCTTACAGAACAAACTGGAGTTCTACAAGAACACCAGCAGAACTGACTGGTTCTTCTTACAGAACAAACTGGAGTTCTACAAGAACACCAGCAGAACTGGCTGGTTCTTCTTACAGAACAAACTGGAGTTCTACAAGAACACCAGCAGAACTGGCTGGTTCTTCTTACAGAACAAACTGGAGTTCTACAAGAACACCAACAGAACTGGCTGGTTCTTCTTACAGAACAAACTGGAGTTCTACAAGAACACCAGCAGAACTGACTGGTTCTTCTTACAGAACAAACTGGAGTTCTACAAGAACACCAGCAGAACTGGCTGGTTCTTCTTACAGAACAAACTGGAGTTCTACAAGAACACCAGCAGAACTGACTGGTTCTTCTTACAGAACAAACTGGAGTTCTACAAGAACACCAGCAGAACTGCTGGTTCTTCTTACAGAACAAACTGGAGTTCTACAAGAACACCAGCAGAACTGACTGGTTCTTCTTACAGAACAAACTGGAGTTCTACAAGAACACCAGCAGAACTGGCTGGTTCTTCTTACAGAACAAACTAGAGTTCTACAAGAACACCAACAGAACTGGCTGGTTCTTCTTACAGAACAAACTGGAGTTCTACAAGAACACCAGCAGAACTGACTGGTTCTTCTTACAGAACAAACTGGAGTTCTACAAGAACACCAGCAGAACTGGCTGGTTCTTCTTACAGAACAAACTGGAGTTCTACAAGAACACCAACAGAACTGGCTGGTTCTTCTTACAGAACAAACTGGAGTTCTACAAGAACACCAGCAGAACTGGCTGGTTCTTCTTACAGAACAAACTGGAGTTCTACAAGAACACCAACAGAACTGGCTGGTTCTTCTTACAGAACAAACTGGAGTTCTACAAGAACACCAGCAGAACTGACTGGTTCTTCTTACAGAACAAACTGGAGTTCTACAAGAACACCAGCAGAACTGACTGGTTCTTCTTACAGAACAAACTGGAGTTCTACAAGAACACCAGCAGAACTGACTGGTTCTTCTTACAGAACAAACTGGAGTTCTACAAGAACACCAGCAGAACTGGACTGGTTCTTCTTACAGAACAAACTGGAGTTCTACAAGAACACCAGCAGAACTGGCTGGACTTGTGCTCAGGAGGATTCAGTCAGAGGGTCACCAGAAAACAAGAAAATGACTAAACCTGGAGTTTCAAAATAAGAGCCTGTCTCTGTCACAGTTTAGAGAATGGCAGAGTTGGGTCTGGAACTGAACTGGGCTTTAAAGAAGGAAGCTGAGGGATGGTGGAGTTTCTTCAGACACTTTTAAAGACATGTCCTCAGTCCACCGGCCCACATTTTGTTTGGAAGGAGCCGATTGCAACACGACTCTCTCAGTTTCAGATGATTTGAACTAATCTGTGTTTGTGTCCTGCAGACACCGGAGCCTGAGCCGCCGTCTCTGGACTGCACAGAAAATAATTCAGTCCCCACATTTGATTCTTCTCTTTTTTTCTTTTTTTTTTTTTTTTTTTTCCATTTATAGATGGCCTCCCTTCACACCTTTTAGCCATCCTCTCACTCCAATATATATATATATTTTTTTTAAGAGAGAAAGAAAGAAAAGAGAAAGTAAGGCAACAAATCAACAATTATCAACCAAAAGAGCACAAGGCAAACACACCCAACCTCCGTCCACAATCCTGCAAAGCACATGACAGAACACAACAATGGAACATACATGCATAAAGACTAATAATATTCATGAGCTTGCAGTAGAATTCTATAAATACACATACCCATATCTACAACTATATATATACAGTAGTATACATACATATACTTTTATATTCATTTATATATATACCCATCTACATATCTACAGATATATATATACAGTAGTATACATACATATACTTTTATATTCATTTATATACCCATCTACATATCTGCAATATATATATATATATATATATATATATATATATATATATATACATCCCTGCATCCATTTGTGTGTGGTTGTGAGCATGCATAAGTGTATAAGGTTCCTCCAATAGAACATTTAGTAGCGACTGTGAAGCATCAGAGATCCGTCCCCCCAAAGCCCGAGGCAGACGAAGGAGCGATCAAAGCCCAAGACCCCAGGAAGGACCCCGAGCCCAGAGTCCCCAGGACTGCCCGAACAGGACGAGCCACTAGCCCAGACCTGCTCATTACGTCGATCGCGATCGACCGGTCGATCGCGGAGGCATTACTGGTCGATCGCAGCGTGACATTATTATTTTTTATTTTTTTCCCCACAGCGTGACATTAAAAAATTGTCAGCCAATGAAACATCCCGTTACTTGATTGACATGCAGGGCAACCAATCAGATGACAACTGAAAACATCCCGTCACTTGATTGACATACACGGCAACCAATCAGATGAGAGCTTTAGGTCACGCTCATGCAGCTTCTAAAAACAATGGCGCGAAGGTGGAAGTTGAACGCAGCAAAACATACTAAGCGAAAACAATCAGATTTCGGACTGTTCATGGAAAATACGACATCGACTTCCCACCGAAAAGCCAGCTGAGAAAGAGAAAGGTGGAGGAACTAAAATCCCTGTTCGGACAGCAGCAACTTCAAAGCGAAACGCCCCCACCATCTTCCGGGTGAGTGACGCTGTGTTGTTTCTCTGCACGCTTAAACATACTGGTTGGGAGCTGACGTGGCTTTATTATTAAAATCATAAGAGACACTTTTCATACAGAATAACCTCCTTGACTACTCTCTGTTCTCTGCACGTTTCCCTGTCCCGCAGCGTGAGCGTTTGCACACTTTCGCGTTGCGTTCAGGCACAGTCTGTAAAATACACCGCTGTAAATCTCTCCGTACCAAAAGAGACATTTTTATGCCTTCGTTCACTAAATTAAACGTGTCCGGAGCCATAACAACCTGCCACAACTGTGGTTATCAACTGGTGGCCTGTGGACCACTTCAGATTTGCTGGAGGGGGCTTTTAGAAATGACATTTATTAAAGTAAAAAATATCTAATGATTTTTTTTTTTACATTTATTAAAGTAAAAGACCAGATTCTTATAAAGAAGGGGGTGGGGATCAGTTTCATTTCATTTATTCATTTGTATAGCACTTTACACAACCACGGTGATGGTGACTAAAGTGCTTAACAAAAAACAGTGCAGTACAGTAAAAGACAACAGATTAAAAATCAAGAAAACACAACATAATAGCAAAAATAAAACCAGAAATGTCACCACATATTTAATTACTAAAAGCCAGTTGGAATAAAAAAGTCTTAAGCTTCGATTTAAAAAGGCCAAGTTCAGTAATCTGACGTAGCTCAAGCGGGAGCGTATTCCAGAGTAGAGGTGCGGCCGCAGAAAAGGCACGGTCACCCCAACGTTTATATTTTGTCCGTGGAACAGAGAGCAGGAGCTATCTGACCTCAGAGACCTGGAGCGGGCGGGGAAACTTAACAACTCTGTTATATTTCTACCATATATTTTTAAAATAAAATTTAAAAAATCTATATTGCTGTCACCATCACCCCATTTGGTCCCTACGGTCGACCAGGTGCCCATGGGCACCAAGTTGGTGACCCCTGATTTATTACATGTGTTGTGCAATATTTGCTTATTCAGTTATGCAAGGTACATCAACATAGGTACATTATACATAAAAAGAATCCTTAATACATTTGAAGATAATTATATGTTTTGCATTTTTGTATTGGGTAGATCTTTTGGACTTGTTTTTTTTATAAGTAGCTCGCATGCTGAAAAAGTGTGAGCACCCCTGCACTAGCCCACTCCCCAGATCCTACCAAGGGGAAGAACTGGACGAACCCCTACCAGCGACCACATACAATGACCCCCCGGTGTCGCCCGCGACAAATTCACAGGCCCCCGCCGGAGCCCGCCGCGCCGACGTAGCCCCAGGGCCGGTCACCGAGGCTCGGGCACCGGGGACGCCCACCCCTCGGGCCCAGACCCGACCGGACCAGAGGGCACGAGCCCCACCAGGCAGCCACCAGGCCGAGCCGACAAACGCCCAAGCGCCCAACCCCAGATAGTGAGGGCCCCAAGCACGCCCGCAGGCAAGGGAACACCTACCAGGGGGGGCCATGTGGCAGGAGCGCGACACTAAGTAGCCTCGGAAGTATCAGAGAGGGGGCAGTCCAAAACCCAGCCTGACACTTAAACATTCATACACAGATATACTCATTCAGACCCACCCTCATCCTCACCCTCAGTCACACAAGACAAACAATAACGACATGTTCCATTCATAATCCCGATGCACACTCTATACCCCCTAGGTCCAAGACATGTACCTGCTCTCTGCATGGGGCAGCCCACATCCAAACCCAGGAGGTAGGCCCATTCATTCTGGGGTGGAGAATAGCAGATATCCAAGATCCGGCCCATCCCGCGCCCTGCCGACAGGACAGGACACTCGAGTCCCAGCAGCCCCAGGGGGAGCGCACTGCCAGCCCCGCCCACGGCGAATCCGCAGGCCCCGAACCTCCCCACACCCCAGCACAACCCCTGACAGCCCATCCCCAGAATGTCCGCCAGGCAACCAGGGAGGGGTAAGAGAAAAATAAATAAATAATATATATATATAAATAAATACATAAATAAATAAAATCGAAATTAACAAATCAAGACCCCGACACACACACCCCCGTCCCCAAATGTACTGTTGGTGAGTGTTGTTCTAAAGTGTGATTAAAAGGGAAAGAGAAGGAGCAAAGGCTGGCATTATACCAGTTTCCCCTCCACTCCAACTCTAACCCAGGCCCTTATTGTCTAAATGCATAATGTTGAGTGAGCACAGGAATGGGGGCGAGAGTGATGTCATCCCGCCACCCATAACCATGTGCTCACTCCTTCCCTATATGTGATTTTTATGAAGATGTTTATGAATGAATGTCTAAAGTGTATATAAAATTGAGTCCCAGGTGCTCTGTACAACAGAGATGTAGAACCATTGCAGCACACCCGAGACTCAAATTCCCTACATGTATTAATTTAAGATGAAGAGGGCGGAGGTGCGTGGTGAGGGATGGGGAGAAAATATCTGCAGGAACAATGCTCCCACAGCGAGTCAGCTCCCCCGCTGACCCTGCGTACCCCCCCCCAGTTCGCCAAGGTCCACCCAAGGAGCGAGGTAGTGGAAACACCTCTCCGACCGCCAGGCCATTGAGCCAAGACCAGAGAGGGACACGGCCCCGAGGGCCGCCAAAGCAGAACCAACAGCCCACACCCACCAGGGCCGCCACGACCCCTGCGAACCGCAGTCAGCCCACAAGGACGACACTACCAAGAGCGCCCGTCCAACCGCCGACAGAGCCAGGAAGCACTGAGAACAGGCCCCAACCAGGGCCCGCTCACCGGCCAAGCATAGTCCAAGACCATCATCAAGGACATCCACTTGGTCCCCCTAAAAAAACATTTTTTCAGCTGCCTCTGCACCTCCTCTGACTCCTTCAGTCTGGCCTCTAGAGGAGAACGTAACTCTTTCTCTTTCTTCAGGCTGTCTTCCAGAGTCAGTACCACAGATCGATACTGTTCAACCGTGGCATTAGCATTCTTCAGCTGCTCAGTGAGTTCAGTGTTCTGTTCCTCAGCACTTTGTAGGAGACCCTTCATCTCTGAGAGCTCCTGCTCTGACTGGCTGGCTTGCTGAGGTGCTGCTGGAACTGGAGAGTGTACCCTCAGTGGTGCTCGGAGGACAGCAGCTCTGGTAGCTAGGTTGGTCGTGAGATAACAGGAAGCAGCAGTAGAATCCATACTGTCTGGACCCTGAAGTGCCCAACCAAGGCTTGTGTGGATTGCCGTTGGGCTGCCCTTTGGACCGAATCTCACTGGCTCCTTTGCTGTGATCAAGTGTGTGCAGTCAGCACCAATTAATAGCAACGGCTGCAGTTCACTAAAGTCAGGGATTAGAAGACCCTGTAGATGGCGGTAATTTCTCTGTAATGCAGTTGTAGGGTATGATTGTTCTGCTAAAGCTAGATGGCCTGCTGTATAGGCATTTTTAATGTGGTGGCGCTCCTTAGAGTGCCCTAGTGGGACAACACAGAAAGAAACAGACTCACCAGCCAGATGGGCCACGTCTTGGTGAATGGTGCGTAGAGTGAGGGTCTCTGCTTTACCTTTAAGGCCTAGACGTTGGGCAGCTGCTGGTAGGATTATTGTCCTTTCAGCCCCATCATCCAAGATGGCATAGGTCTTCAGTGACCTCCGGCCGTGAGTTATTAGGATGGGCACCACCTTGAGATACACTTTTCCTCCTCGCTTAGAGGTGCCGAACGTGACTTGGTCGCGTGGTGTGATGAGGTAGACACGCGAGTCTGACTTGGCAACATCATGTAGAACTCTCAGATGAATCTCCTGACACTCACTGCATGGTTTCTTTAAAGTGCAGGCTTCAGGTTGGTGGTCGGTCCTCCCACAATTATAACAGCGCTTACCACGTTCAAGCCATCTCCTGACTTCTTCTGGTGAATGCTGTACAATAGCAGAGCACTGGGATAGATAGTGCTCTGTGCTCTTACAGAAGAGACATAGCTTCTTAAATCTTTGTGACTTGGGATCAGAGTGGGCTGCCTCTGCAGGAAAACTGTTATCAGCTTTGGTGAATGCTGTACAATAAGAGCAGAGCACTGGGATAGATAGTGCTCTGTGCTCTTACAGAAGAGACATAGCTTCTTAAATCTTTGTGACTTGGGATCAGAGTGGGCTGCCTCTGCAGGAAAACTGTTATCAGCTTTGGGTTCATCAGAGCCGTGATAGACAGAAACAGATTGTGCTCGAGGCTTTGGAGCTGGAGCGTGTCTTTCTCTCCTGGAGGCAGGTGGCTCTTCAGGGCGGTGGCGCTGTGCCATTTTTGCAGAGAGTCTTTGAGCTTCTGCCTTTACTTTGAGCCAGCTGGCAAGGTCTCTGAGGTTGTAGGGGTTGAGTTGACTTGTGTTGAAACGTCCTTGTGTCTGGAGGTGCTCTACAAAACTGTCTCTCAGGTACCTGGGAAGCTTACTCAACAGTCTGTCGACGTGACCAGTTGACATTGTTTCTGTACCATTTGGTCCCTCTAATGAAGTGAGCATTCCTACTAGCAGGTCAACACTGAGGGCAAAGCTCTGGAAGCCTTTTGTGTCCCCAGATCTTACATCAGGGGCGTTTAGGATAGTAGCAATCTCACTCTGTGCTAGCTGATGTGGTTGTCCATATTGCCTCTGTAGTGCCTCCATAGCAGCTGTGTAAGGTTGGGTATAATGTCTGCAAGACTGAGCAATCAGCTTGGCCTCCTCCAGGACTAGACGCTCCATAAGTACACGGTATTTGTAGTGCTCCGACAGCTCTGTATGGGGGCTGAGCAGGTGGTCTAGTGCCATCTTAAGGTCAGTAAATTCTCTCTCACTATCATGAACCAGCTTGGGCAGTTCAGGTACAGGAACAGGCTGCTTCGGCGGCTGGAAACTGTATGTGGACTGTGGCATGGTGTACTGTGGCAGGAAAGAACTGTATCCATGGGGAGCTGGCCCTACCATGACAGGCACTGGCTGGTAGACCGTCTGTACTGCAGGAGGCTGAAGCTGGAGAACAGGTTGTGGAGATGGACCTGGCTGATAACCTGGCAGCTGCAAGATGGGCTACGTAGTAATAATCGGTGGGGGCTGGTGCATAGGAGGTGCATTGATGACTTGTGTATGCTGATATAATAATAATAATAATAATGAATTCAATTTATAACGCGCTTTTCATTAGTGAAAATCTCAAAGCGCTACACACATTGAATGCTACACACATTCATACACCGGTAGCGGCAGACTACCATGCAAGGTGCTTTCCAGTCCTACCGGGAGCAACTGGGGGTTAAGTGTCTTGCCCAAGGACACAACAACACATGGTGTGGGGAACCGGGATTCGAACCGCCAACCTTCCGATCGGGGGACGACTGCCATTACCACTACGCCACGGCCGCCCAATACACAGGCTGTGCAGCATTAACTTGCATGGGCTGATACACCGGCTGTGCTGTTTGATACACAGGCTGTGCAACATTAACTTGCGTGGGCTGATACACAGGCTGTGTGGTGTTACTTTGTGTGGGCTGATACACAGGCTGTGGCACTGCCATAGGGGTGTAGAGGTTCTGGCACTGAAGCATAATATTGTTTGATAGCGAATTTCGTCTGTGTATGGGAACATACGCAGATGACAGGAATAGACATTATTATTATTATTATTATTATTATGTGAGTTGCAGCACATGACGTGGTGTTGCTGGAGGTTGACGTGCTGGTGTTGACACAGCTGGATGTGGCTGGTATTCTGTATGGGCTGGACCTGTATAATTGGGCTGGTATTGTTGAGCATTTACAGCTATAATCACGGGATTCATTATTTGATAGGCTTGTTGGTATAACGTAGATATTGTGGGTTGTAACCAGTGTTGGGGTAGTTACCCAAAATAAGTAATTAGTTACACATAGTTACTTTAAAAAAAGTAACATATTAAACTACTTAGTTACTCAGTTCTGAAAGTAACTTAGTTACATTACTTTCGGATCACTCTAATACCTGAGATTTAACCTGTATTAATTTTTATCTTTCAATAATGATATTAGAGATCTTTTTGACACTCATTTTTGATGAAAAAGTAAAACAGCAGTGCTACATAACAAGCACAATGCATATGTAAACGTGCCATTCAAAAGGTATGACAATATCAAAATGTAAAACTTCTGTTTTAAAAAAATAAAACAAAATAAAAAATAAAACATCTGAAATGTTTGTTTACAAGTTTGTTTACCTCAGCCTTTGGTTGCCTGGCGGTGAAATTCAAGCCGAGCCTGCTTAAACGGTGGCGGCATCAAACTTGCACCATCCCTCTGCGGCTCTTTAGCAACTAGCTTAGCATTAGCGTGTTGTCTTTGTAAATGCTTGTAAAGATTTGACGTCGAGTTCGCAGCAGTAGACAGTGTCTTGTTGTGGCCCAGACATAGCTTGCACACTACTGTAATGTTCTTGTCCTTTCTCGTGACAAAAGAAAAATAATATGAATACTTCCATCCATAAAATGACATCGCCGTATGTCTATGTACCTTTATATGTCTATGTACGTTGACGTATGACGTTCCGACGTCATCGCGTACGTCTTTGTTTTCCCCACGTGACAGTCTGCTCCATAGATATCTATATATAATGTCTATGGTCTGCTCCGTCGTCCTCGTCCCACAACTATTCTCCGAAAGGTAAAATAAAATAAATAAATAAAACTATTCTCCAAAAGGTCCTGATTGTAACGCAAGTAACGAATGTAAGGTTTGTTAGTAACTGTAATATATTACAGGCATTTTCAAAGTAGTGCGTTACACTACTACATTACTGAAAAATGTAATGTCATTACTGTAACGCGTTACTAAGTAACGCGTTACACCCAACACTGGTTGTAACATGCTCATTGTAGTGGAGAGTGGTTACCTGATGTCAGCTCCAAACTGTGATGTAGATGTTAATGTAACTGGAAGAGACCAGGTTGTACTGTCTGGCCGAAGACTTGACTTAAAAGATGTTGCTTGTTGGGATGCTAGAGAACTAGGTTCACTTGAGCAGTCATCTGTGATGGGATAACTTTGCAGGCTGCTTTCATTTAGGGCAGGAGATGGGGTCATTTCACACCCCACTGGTGAGCCAGGCTGGGTATTAGCTTGTAGTACTGTGTTGTACTAGCTTGCCTTAACAACTGCCGCCACTGGGAAATGACACTGTGAGAGCCCGAGTGAAAGTAGCTGGCCATGCTGAATAGCAGACTTGGTCTGCAGGCTGAGTGACTGCACTGGCACCTAGTTTGTCATCCTGATGAGGGGCAGCATAAGACATTAGCGACTGAGGAAGGCTAACCTGGTAGTCTTGGAAGTGAGCTGGTAGCTGCCGTGGCCGTTCTGTTAATCTTGATGTGTCCATTTTGCTGATATGAGTGAAGTAATCCATCTCGAAGGACCATTTATTGTGGTGAGTTAGGACTGTATGTTGATTTTTGAGGAAATTAGCTGGAGCACTTCACCCACACAGACACTACGGTCAGAGAGCGAGTCCTGACACAGCAAGATAGTGTTTTCTTGGAGTTTAATTAACTTTCCAGTTTGTTTACAGCATGAAGTTTCCCTTTTTGAGCTGTCTATTCTTCATAACTGATAGTAACTGGTTTTAACTGTCCCTTTTTCTGTCTGTCTGGTATCTGAAATAAAAGAAAACGGCTAAATAAGAACAGGCTAACAAATAGCTTAATATTACAATAAGACAGAACCTTAAACATGAAATAAACACTTTTTGGGCTGTCTTATATTTGCGCCAAAATCGCCACCCCATTTACATATGAAAAGAAGAAATTAGCGCTCATTAACGGTGTATTAAACTCACCTTTATCACAAACTCAGACAGGCATCACGATAGAAAAACACCAACGGCTATGAAAACCAACGGCTTTTGCTCAGCTCTATTATATCCCCAAGGACCCCTTAGCTGTCTAACAAGATGCCTGACGTAAAAATACGAATTAGCTGTCTAACAAGATGCCTGAACAAAAACAATGCATAAATACAAGGGGAATTTATAACATTAACTCTTTTTTTTACCTCTTTGTGTTTTATTTCCAGTCTGTGACAGAAATAGCAATTGAGTCTTCTTCCTCTTCAGGGAAATTCACCAGAGCTAAGAAGTCTGTGATGACTGAACTCTGAACTTTACCAGGGACAGGTGGGAGCAGGTCCAAGAAGAAGTTGTGGGTAATGATGCCAAATACAGCCACACTGCTGCTACTTGTTGTTGGTAAGCAGTTTTCTCCACCACTGGAGATATTTACTGCAACTAGATCTGTGCTTTTGGCAGAAAATGTGGACAAGTTGGTCTTTTTGGTCAAAAACTTAAAACTTGATTAGTTAGATTGTAAACAGTTTGTTGCTGCTTATTGTTCTGGTTCTTACTGTTATTGTATTTATTAAGATTTTTTTATTGTTAGTATAATTTATTTATTGTAAAGAGTGCCATTTATTTAAAATAGTATCCAAATGGGTTACTTGAATTTATTTTTATACAAATCTATTGTTTACTTGGCATATTTTCAAAATAAACATTTTCTAAGTCTTTATTTTGGCCTTTTTGGAGCAAAAATTAACCGAACCTCCTTAACCTCCTTAAAACTGAACCGAAACAAAATGTAATTTTAGCGTACCGTTACACCCCTACTAGAAATGCAGCTGCCATGAAAAAGACAAAGAGGAGATATATGGATGCAGTTAGAGAGGACATGTATGGGGAGCCGTTTTAGCCAAAATTAAATAAATAAATAAAATGGTTAAAATGGTGATAAAAATAGTTATTTGTCATTCATTAACCTATTTTCACCTATTTTTTACTTAATCAATTTTTCATTTACCTCTTTTCCCATTTTTACTTAATCCATTTTTCATTTACCTCTTTTCCCATTTTTACTTAATCAATTTTTCATTTACCTCTTTTCCCATTTTTACTTAATCAATTTTTCATTTACCTCTTTTCCCATTTTTACTTAATCAATTTTTCATTTACCTCTTTTCCCATTTTTACTTAATCAATTTTTCATTTACCTCTTTTCCCATTTTTACTTAATCAATTTTTCATTTACCTCTTTTCCCATTTTTACTTAATCAATTTTTCATTTACCTCTTTTCCCATTTTTACTTAATCAATTTTTCATTTACCTCTTTTCCCATTTTTACTTAATCAATTTTTCATTTACCTCTTTTCCCATTTTACTTAATCCATTTTTCATTTACCTCTTTTCCCATTTTTACTTAATCAATTTTTCATTTACCTCTTTTCCCATTTTTACTTAATCCATTTTTCATTTACCTCTTTTCCCATTTTTACTTAATCAATTTTTCATTTACCTCTTTTCCCACTTTTACTTATTCCATTTTTCATTTACCTCTTTTCCCATTTAACAAGAATTTGTTTTGTCTTTTTCCATTTACCTGATTTGGTATTTCACATTTTCTTTAATCAATTTCTCATACAATCCCTTTTACCCATTTTTCTTTCACCTGTTTTTCATTCAACATCTGTTTGAAAAACTTTTCATTTTCCCATTTGTTTATTTCCCTTATTTATTTAGTATTTCCTTATTTTCTTATTCAAAACGCAAAATTTGGGAAAAGAATAAATGCAAATGAGGAGGTGCGTCATCGGGGTACAATGGCAGCCCATTGGTTGGTTAGATACAACTGCAGCGCGGAGCTTCTCTGACTGGACTTCCCATAGTGTTCTATATATGATATCTATGGCGGGACTTCCCCTCCGTGAAGCAGTCTAGCAATGGCGAACGCGGAGGGAGCAGCACGTTCCGTATCGGTTCTTCTTCGGGAAGCTGCCGACCGAATAGACGAACTAGAACGCTGTAAGTGTGATGCCAGACGTGTTTTATGAATCTTTGACTTTTGTTTAACTTTAACTTTTGAAATATACAGCTTCGACTGCTAATCAACAGCCACCCACGGTCACAGAAAACCGGAGGACTACAGATACTCGTAAGTTATCAATCTTTATACATACAGTATTGCTTTTGTAATTTGTTTTAACGAAGGCAGTCTCAAATGGTTGGAGGGTCCGTGTGTCTTTTGGTCATTGGATTTTTGTTTTCAAAATAAATAATGAAATCGATTCCCTCTAAATAAGACAGTGTTGCCAGGTGACAAATGTAGGATTATCGTACTAGCGACGTAAAATTATCGTATTTTGAGGGAAATTATCGTGCACTCGTCATAACCAAAATAACAATATGCTCTATAGTCACTCTATTGTTGAATAGCGTCTAACAGGCACTCACAGCTTTGTGGCGTCAGTACTTGTGGGGACCATAGACAATAATACGTATTAATGTCTGGTGGCAACTAATGAGCCCCCCCCTTCTTCTTCTTCTTTTGTTTTATGGTGGCTGGCAGACCAACAGACCACCACCTATTGAGCTGGAGTGTGGACAGGAGATCAACAGGAAAAAAAAAACTGATTCTGTAAAATTAATTTAATAACTCAACTAAATTCTGTCTATTAAGTTTGTATTTTTCAAGAAAATAATAACTTGATCTTTAACTTTACTGATATCACTACTAAAAACATCCCTAATTGTAATTTTAATATTCATTTTATTTATTTATTTTTGTAAATGCATTATTTCTGTTTCATACCCTGGACATTCCATAAATACATGTTGAACCGTTTCAGGGAAAATGCTGCTGGTGCACATGTCACAAAAAAGTCCTGTTGCATGCTTTCCATTTATTTTAAGAGATTTATTAAGGCCTGTGTGTCTTATTCTAATGAGAGTAAGTTCCTGTTTCTTCCTGCTTTCCTTGTATATCCTACCTTTTAATGAATGTTGTGTAAATGTTTTCCTGTATCAGTAATGTCCCAGGTTTCCTGCCATATTTTCTTAACATATTTATTTATTATCATTTAACATTCAACTTTACATAAATGTTCACTCGTTTTCATCACTTCTTCCAGACCGGTGTCACACGGCTCTGCTTCTTCTTATTTTCTAACTCAATGGGCGGGTGCAGCGGACTATTCAGCCAATCATGGTCGTTGTTCTGAGGCAAACGCATGCACGTCACTCTTAGGTCACATTTAGAAAAGCACGATTGGCTGGAATTTCAAGATGCATTCAGGGTTCACAAAAAACCTCCGACAAGACAGTTGTGACAGGCTGATGGCAACAGATTACAACTACACGTTCACTGAACGGTCAAATTATCGTATTTTTGGCTTTTTTCGGGATTATTGATCGTACAGAGGGCAAAATTGTTGTACAAATACGATAATTATCGTACACCTGGCAACACTGCGTATGATATTTGATCAGAATGGATTGGTGGTGTTCTATAATGCTTCAAAGTTAGTAAAATATTGGAGGTAACATCCCATTTTGAAATGATTGTGCTTTTTAAAGATGTCAGATCTTCAAGCATGGGGGCAGGACGTCCACCTTTGGATGTTCCTGGGGAAATACTCAACACCTTTGCCATGGCTGGTCTCTCAACCCGACAAATGTCCGATCGGTGTGGTGTCTCCTCCAGGACAATCCAGAGGAGATTAGCCCAAGAGAGTTTAAGGTAATTTAAACAACTACACGTAACTTAACAGCTGAAACCAATGAAAGGCATCTTTGTGAATGTGTTGAACTTTTTTAAATCGTATGAACCATTTTGCAATCTCTTGCATTTATTTATTTTCTTTTACAATTTTAAATGTGTAATATTATGTAAATGCTTCTCTAACAGAAAGTCAGACCTTTACTCTGCAATTACTGATGAAGATTTGGACACTTTGGTAATGGAAATCAAGCGTGCTCATCCAAATGCTGGCAACAAACTCATGCTGGCATATGTCGGATCCAGGGGCATAAAAATTCAAAGTAAGAATAGTTGTTAGGGTAAAATTTTTTATATAAAGTACTTTCATTGTTATTAATAATTAGAGAAATTATTAGATGTTGCTGTTGAATCAAAAAGCTACTTCTATTGTTGTCTTTAGAGCTAAACATAAAACCTTTTTTTGTTCTGCTTTTTCTTATTTTGGCATTGTTCCAATTTCTTATTGTGATTACATATTTCACAAAGGGCATCGATTAAGGGCATCAATGCATCGACTTGATCCAGAGGCCATCTTGATGAGACGATTTTCCATGCAGACTGCAAGGCGCCGTCAGTACAGTGTTCCTGCTCCCAACAGTCTGTGGCACATAGATGGGAATCACAAACTAATTAGGTGAAAAATTGGCTTATTTTACTGAAGTTTTATGTTGTGTTATACCCTTCTTTGGAAATTTAGTGTCCCCTAACTGTTAATGTTTCAATTTTAGTCATTGTCAGTCTCTCTCTCCGTGTCTCTCTAGCCGTGTTTCCATCAAGGTTTCTAGGTGCGCATTTTGAAGTATCGCAGCAGAAAAGCTTAATGGAAACGGCAAAATACGAAGTTACTTCCTGAAATTCGCCAAAAAGTTTATACGCTCGCTTGAGGTGGTTTTTGGGAGCTGCGAAACCGAGCAGCTGCGCAAAACGACAGATGGAAACACATTTGCCGACTCGTGCTGCCGTAGCGCACATTCACGTCACGTGACTGATCAGCTGTTTCCGCTCCGAACAGCATGTAACTCGCTAAAACTAGTTGGCATGACAGAATAAATACAACTCGCCCGATAGCAACACGTACCTGAAATATTCTCTCCATTTTGACGAGATGTGTGGCCGGGTTCTGTTGTCAACCGCTACTTCCTGTTTACTCTCTGGTTTACTGTAGACATGCGCAGTGCTGACGTCTGACGTAATGACGCTGACGTCTGACGTAATGACGCTGTGCGCGGCTTGGAAGAAGCGCTTCAAGCCAGCAGATGGAAACACTTCTGATCTGCATTAATTTGTATTTACATATTTGCGAGGTAGCTCAAAATTCGAAATGAAAATGGATGGAAACAGGGCTATTGTTTTCTTTCCTTCCTTCAGTGTTTCCTTTTATCATTTTTTTCCTTCCTTGCTTCCTTCATGTCTTCCTTCCTTCCTTGCGTCCTTCCTTTCTTCCTGCTTTCGTTTGTTCCTTTCTTCCTTATTTTGTTCATTTGTTTGTTCGTTCATTCATTCCTTTCTTTCTTTATTCCTTCTTTCATTTGTTCCTTCCTTTCTTCCTTATTTCATTCATTTGTTTGTTCGTTCATTCATTCCTTTCTTTTTTTCTTCCTTCTTTCGTTTGTTCCTTCCTTTCTTCCTTCTTTCGTTCATTTGTTTGTTCGTTTGTTCCTTCCTTCCTGCCTTGCTTCTTTCCTTCCTTCCTTGCATCCTTCCCTCTTTCCTTCCCTCCTTTTGTCCCTTTATTATTGTTTTCTTTCCTTCCTTCAGTGTTTCCTTTTATCATTTTTTCCTTCCTTGCTTCCTTCATGTCTTCCTTGCGTCCTTCCTTTCTTCCTGCTTTTGTTTGTTCCTGTCTTCCTTATTTCGTTCATTTGTTTGTTCGTTCATTCATTCCTTTCTTTCTTTCTTTCTTCCTTCCTTCTTTCGTTTGTTCCTTCCTTTCTTCCTTATTTTGTTCTTTTGTTTGTTCGTTCATTCATTCCTTTCTTTCTTCTTTCTTTTGTTTGTTCCTTCCTTTCTTCCTTATTATGTTCATTTGTTTGTTCGTTCATTCATTCCTTTCTTTCTTCCTTCTTTTGTTTGTTCATTCCTTTCTTCTTTCTTTCATTCATTTGTTTGTTCGTTTGTTCCTTCCTTCCTGCCTTGCTTCTTTCCTTCCTTCCTTGCATCCTTCCCTCTTTCCTTCCTTCCTTGTATCCCTTTATTATTGTTTTCTTTCCTTCCTTCAGTGTTTCCTTTTATCATTTTTTCCTTCCTTGCTTCCTTCATGTCTTCCTTGCGTCCTTCCTTTCTTCCTGCTTTCGTTTGTTCCTTTCTTCCTTATTTCGTTCATTTGTTTGTTCGTTCATTCATTCATTTCTTTCTTTCTTTCTTTCTTCCTTCTTTCGTTTGTTCCTTCCTTTCTTCCTTCTTTCGTTCATTTGTTTGTTTGTTCCTTCCTTCCTGCCTTGCTTATTTCCTTCCTTCCTTGCATCCTTCCCTCTTTCCTTCCTTCATTTCATCCTTCCTTTCTTCCTTCCATTCTTTCTTCCTTCTCGTTCATTCCTTCCTGCCTTGCTTATTTCCTTCCTTCCTTGCATCCTTCCCTCTTTCCTTCCTTCATTTCATCCTTCCTGACTTCCTTCCATCCTTTCTTACTTCTTTCATTCCTTCCTTCCTTTCTTATTTGTTCATTTTTTTTTCCTCGTTCTTCATTTGTTCCTTTCTTTCTCTTCCCTCCACTTTCTTCCTTTCTTCCTTCATTTCATTATTTCTATTGTACTTCTGTTTTCATGTTTTTATTTTCATTTGTCCTTCTTTACTTCCTCCTTTTGATTATTTTTTTGTCTTTTTTCTCTTCAATCCAGTTCAATTCAGTTCATTTTTTTTTGTTGCATAATCTTCCTTTGAATTTATTTGACCATAATAAAAAATTAGAAATAGATGTACGGTACATGTGAACTCTTTTACGTCCTTATAAAAGCAGAATGCGGTCCATTAGAATTCATGGCTACAGAAGCCCCTTTGATAAATGACCAGATTAATAAATGAGAACTCTCCTTCCTGCTGTAGCCACTGAAGCATGTAAAGGCCCGACAGGCCTCAGCTGCAGAGGTGTGTTAGTTAAGACATTGTCCCGCATCAGCAGCTGTGACAGCTGAGCCCCCTGCATTGGTGCGTCGCGTGTCAACCAGCCTGATCGAACATCCTTCATGTGTGATTTGAGGCTGATTTTGCTCAGATGAAACAGATGCTCCCTCCAATACAACCTCCCTAAACCAAGAGGTAGCTGTTTGTGATGTTAGTCTGTCAAATGAAATAAACAATTCTTCATTTAAAAAAAATCAGCTTTTCGTAAATGATATCGCTTTTACTCTTTGTTCTTCTTTCTTTTTTTTTTTGGCTGTTCCCTCTTCAGGGTTCGCCACAGCGAGTCATCCGCCTCCATCTTACACTGTCTAAACCAGGGCTATTCAACTGGCCCAGGGGCCAAATCAGGCCCACGGATTAACTCCGTTAGGCCCACCAATGGGTTCATTTTTAACTATAACTAGATTTTAAACCACAAAACAAACTTAAATGACAATAACTGCTGGATGTCCAGCCCCTGAGCTATTGGCTTTCAGTAACTGAGCAATTTAGTTGAATAGCCCTGGTCTAAATGATCAAGTACAGTATAGTAAAACTCTTGCACATTTCCCCCCTAAAAATTAGCTTCTGGCTTCCAAAAATAGTGGGATTTTATATAAAATAGAAAATAAAAACAGAATTTATTGATTTTCAAATTTCACAATAGAACTTCATAAATATATCAAGTGTTTACTCTAAGAAATTGAACATTTTTTGAGAAAATAAGGTAAATTACAATTTTTATTGCAGAAACCCGTCTCAAATTTAGGTCATGTTTACCACTATTAAGCATGCCATACCACACCATACCATACCAGCTTTATTTATAGAGCACTTTAAACACCCACAGGACCAAAGTGCATGATTGAGGTTAAACTGGTATTTATGGTTGAAATAAAAATGTTTACAGAAAATGATTTGTGGAAGTGTTCCTGAGTCCATGCAGTGAAGTTCTGAACAAAATCAGGTCTACGTTTAGTGCAGTGCTGCCGTGGGCCCCAAAGATCATGGACATGCAGTACTGACTTTCAGTCTGGTTCTTTTACTTCAGAGATTTCCTCAGATTCTTTAAATCTTTTCATGATATTATAAACGGTAAAGGACGAGATATTCTGTCTTCCCAATGATCTGTTATGAAACCCTTTTTCAGTAATTGTTCCACTGGTTTTATACATTTTCTTGCACACTGGTTAACCTCTGCCCATCTTTACTTCTGATAAATCCAGCCTCTCTGAAATGCCAGTCCTCTTACTGGCCTGTTGTAAAATGCTCTTTTTACTTGTGCAGCCTTTTGCTGTTCTTGTCCAAAGTCTTTTTGTGTGTACCGTATTTTCCAGTGTATAGGTCGCACCTTTTTATGTTTTTTTTTTTTTTCAAGGCCTGCGACCTATACACAGGTGCGACCTATATATGGCTTGTTATCACTTTCGGCGAAACAAATTTTTAAATCCAGCTCATTTCACAATTACGTTCATTTATTAAGGAAAAGTTCAGCTCAGACATATATTTGCTATAATTTTTATCAAACAAATAATTGTTTTTAAGTGTTAATCTTCTTAAAAGCCTTGCTGTGCGCTCCTGTGGCAGACATTTGCAGCAGAGCTAAACGTAGGTGCGACCTATACACCGGTGCGACCTATCTAGGGATTTTTCCAATCTATTGGTGATAATTGGACAATGCGACCTATACACCAGAAAATACTGTACTTCCATTAAATTCAGTTACTTTGTACATGTATATTCTTTGTTTAAACATTCGACCTGTTTACTGTTTTCCATTGAGAATAAAATGTTGATTTGTGCGTTCCTCAGACCATTGAATTCTATTTTCATTTACATTTTACACCACGTGCTTACTTTGTCAGATGGGGTTGTACATAAAAACAAGCACTTTGTTTCAACTCCTGTTTCTTTCTCCTGCAGATGATATGGATGCCGTTCCCGTCAAGCAGTTCATCAAACACGTCATGGAGCTGTACAAGAACAACATGCAAGGCTTCGCTGAGGAATTTGAGGTACGTTGGTTGAATGTTGGTTTGATTTGGTGCATGGTGAACCCTAAGAGTTTTAAAACAAAGCGACTGGACTTATTTTCTTATTTTCCTGTCCAGCTGCTCTGTTTTAGAACTATTGGGAGTTGTTGTGTCCTCCTCTACGACATAGAATCAACACGAGCGTTCATTACGGTGTGTATGGTGTTCCAAGCATGAAAGAACAAAAGCGTGCGACATGGAGGGAATGCCTCAGTGGTTTAAGAATCACTGTTTGACTCTGAACTGCAACAAAACAGTCTCAATGTGTTTCACTATCCGGCGTAAAGTCTGTAACTTTTCAATTGTGATTGATCAAAAAGAAAATCCAAAAAGTGGAAGAGTTTAAATATCTGGGTGTCATTTTAGATTCCCACCTTAACTTTGAGGCTCACATTAGGAAAATGTTTAAAACCATTAAGACAAATATAAATTGTTTTCGTCTTATAAGATCTTGTTTATGTGGAAAATCTGCTCAGTTGTACCTTCATGCCATGATTATGTCTCATTTCTCATACTGTGTCACTGTCTGGAGCCAAGCAACTCAATCGGCTTTAAAACCTATGAGGATGTTGTACTCACAAGCACTGAAAGTTCTAGACCAAAAACCATTGAAGTGGCACCACTGTAAAATACTTGATAAATATAACCTATTAAGCTTTGACAATTTTTTAAAATTTTCTTGTTTAAAATTAACTTTTAAATGTATTAATGGTCTTGTCCCTGAGCTGGTGAGCAGAATGATTTTAAAAGTCAGCAGCTCAGGAGTTGCAACAAGAGGTGCAGTTGATGGAGACTGTAAACCTGCAAAATACAAAACATCATTTGGTCAATGCTCCTTCTCATTTAAAGGTCCTCATATCTGGAATAGTTTACCATCAGCAATAAAAACATTGACTGATCTTAGAGTTTTTAATTCCCGGGTGAAAAAATGGTTGAAACAAAACCAACTCTGTGAACACTGAACCCCATGGGGACAGAGGAGCAGCTGTGTGTGTGTGAGGGAACTGTTTAATCCATTTAAACTTGATTAAATTTTTATTTATTTTTAGATGTTTTTATATAGGGAACTGTTTAATCTTAATTAAATTTTAGTTTTATTTTAGCTGTTTTTATATAAAAGTCCAACCAAGGACTGGGTTTGCAAATCAGCCTGTGGCTAGAAAACCTGTGTACAAGACAACGGTTGCTTCGTTTTTAACATGTAACATTGTTTATTGTGCTGTCCTTGTTCAAATAAACTTGAATGAATGAGTGCATGCTTTTGTCTTTTCTCTCGAGTTTTGCACAGGCTGATAACCCGGTAGTGTTTGTCAGTTCTGCACGTCTTCTCATCCGAACAACGGTTTGAATTTAATTTCGTCTTTACGTGTAGAATCAGGAATTCTGACCAGATGGTGGAAAGAAAGATGCAGAGAAAGATCAGAGATGAAGGTTAATTAGAGAAGGCCCTTTGTGCTGGTTGACTGGATGGGAACACGCTTTTTTTTCCCTCTTTCAGTGCAACTAGGTTAAGAAAGAAGTCAAAAGCTTCACCCCTAGAGTGTTCCCTCTAATTGGTGTTATTTGATGTGAGGCTGGTGTGCATGATTTTCAAACACACCAGGATGAAGCCGTGTTGGAAGTGACTGCCTTTTGTGGACAGCTGAATGCACCAAAGTGTGGTGAAGAGGAAAATAAGACGACTGTTCTACTGTAGGCTTTAGTTCGAGCCCCAGTGGCGGTTAGCATCTGCTCCGCTGAATCGTCCTTGAGACACTGAATCCCTGCTGGAAGTTCACTCCATCTTGGGCGCTGAGCTCCGTATGCGGAGGCTAGAATAAAAAGGTTCCCTTAAAGAAAATGAAAGCCGATAGGATCACAAGAATCTGTCGTTACGACACCAACGTGACAGTTTCGTGGAAATCGAGCGGCTAATTCTATTAGCTCATCTCCTCTTGTTTAATGAAATCCATTTCTGCCTATTCTCTTCTCTCTCCAGGAGGTCCAGCGCTCCACAGTCGACTTAAAAATCACAGCAGAGCATTCCAATCATCCTGACAACAAGCACAAAAACAGATACATCAACATTGTGGCCTGTGAGTCAGCTGTAAAATCTGATTAGGATGTCTACTGCTGTGGGATTCAATAACGTGTTTTAGATCAAGTTTCCCTTCTGCTCCAGTCCTCTAAATACATCAATGCTTTTTCCTAGATGACCACAGCAGGGTGAAATTAAGAGCTTTGCCGGGGAAAGATGCCAAACATTCAGATTACATCAACGCCAACTATGTGGATGTAAGTTTCCTCAATTTCACTCATGACTTGTTGTTGTTTTATTTTGGTTCCATGAATGCAGGTCGCAGTTTAGTTATTGAAGCAAATATGAGCTGTGAAGAATTCTTCACAGAGCTGTTTTTTTTTTCTTCTTCTGGGTTATTTAGATCAAGTGAGGCACTGAAGTTACAAAATCAAGTGGTACTTCAAAAAATAAAAGGGTTTGAATTGAGTAGCGTATATCAGCACATCTTTAAATTCTGACAATTTTTGCAAGTAAGAGAAAGGGTCAGTTCCCAATTTTTAGGAAATATTAAAAAGATTGCTACCATAATTTCTAGACCAGGGGTCCCCAACCACCGGGCCGCACAGAAAAAAAAAATATATATATATATATTGAAAAATCACTGGATTCTCTCCACCACGTCTGTCAATGGCTCACTCTTGACGCAGGTCAACATGCACAAGCAGTGCGTTTCAGTTTCTGTTAGATCATGCGCAGAATCAGATTGGTTCAATATTGACCGTTTGGGTGGAGTAATTTAGCTGTGTGGTCTGGAGCAGACAGTCGTGCAGCCGTGTCTGCGCATTTGAAGGATTACGCTGCATATTTTTTAACCTGCCTGACAAAGAGTGACTGTAAAACTATGAACTAAATAATAAAACTATAATTTTAAACAAAGCTTCCTAATATCACATCAGAGCACGTTTTATCTTGAACTTTTTTGAATTTGCATCAGAGCTGTTCTTTTGCATTACAGCTTCTACTCTCAAAAAAAAAAAAAATCTCTGCCCCCTAAAAGTGCAAAGTCATGGGCAAGTTTATTAAAAAACACAAATATAATTAAAGTTTTGCACTATGCATAAGTCATTGCGCTTTTGTGTAGGCCTACAATCTGATGTGTGAATCACTGCAGAGCAGGGAGGAGGATGAGGCACAGCTGACCCCGCTGTGGGATATACTAATTAAATGAGAAATTATCCTGCACTTAATACACATATAAATCACACATAAAAGGATTAGAAGCAAATTTGAAATACATGTGCTGGTCATAAAATAAGAATATTGTGAAAAAGTTGATTTATTTCAGTAATTCCGTTCAAAAAATGAAACTTGTATATTCATTTGTTACACACAGACTGATATATTTCAAATGTTTGTTTCTTTTATCGTTGATGATTATAACTGACAATTAAGCAACCGACAAATCAGCAACATCAATTTGTCCTGAAGTGAACGCCCCTTACCTGCAGAGCTGCAGCTTTGCGGTCATTTCAATAATGAGTTTAGATTAGAATAGAATAGAATATATCTTTATTGGCATATTTGCACCAAGGTACAAAGTTTTGCAATTGGCGCACGCACCATCCGAAGAGGGACGTACGCACGGAAGCCGCAGCAGTATAAAACCGCGCCGCCAACAATCAGATATAGAAAAAGGAACATACAATTTACATCTTTTGTTTCATTTTAATCTACTGTAATAAACCTTTGTAAAATACACCAGAATGTAGGAAATGGCATGCACTTTATCCAAAATTCTCTGGGGTAGGACCTTCACGCAAATATAGTCTTGACATTAAACCAGTCCGTGGCACAATAAAGGTTGGGGACCACTATTTTAGACTATTGAGCGCTGCCGAATATAAGCCGGCACCCACCATAAAACAAATTGTGTACATATACAGGCTGCACTTGTCTATAAGCCGCGGGTGTCCACGTTGTAACATTAGATGTTTACACAGAAAGATTTTGTAAGCTTTTAATTAAATATGCATCAGTAACATACATAAATACATACAGTAAATGCTTTATTTTTTTTGAACAGTGCCTGTAACACAGCTGGATAAAAAAAAATACATTAACTAGGGCTGAACAATTAATTGCATTTGCAATAATGTCGCAATATGCGAAGGCTGCAATTTGACTTGTCACGTGACACAAATCTTTATCAACACTTAAAAAAAACACCACAAAGACATTGGTTGCATGGCTAGAATGACAACAACCAGTGCTTCAACTTCAAGTAAGTATCAGCCGACAGGGATCACTGACCGAACTGTTTGAACTTCAAACAGTAATTTTTTTATATCTAATTTTTTATATTTATTTATTAACTGTCATGTGAAGTCAAGACAGTAGTTAGGAAGTTCACTTAACATGTTTACTATTATGTTTATGAAACAAAAAAAATTGAAATGGTGAAAAGAAAAGGCATAGATTTGTTTGCTTTATAGTAATCTCTGCTTTAAATAAATCTGACATTGTTTATTGTAAAACAGATTGATTTATTGCTTCTGTTTGTTGAAAAATACTTGAGAAGATATCAAAAATAATAATTGCGTCTTAAATCGCAATTGCAATTTATAGAAAAAAAATCGCAATTAGATTATTTTCCAAAATCGTTCAGCCCTAACATTAACCTACCAGGAAGTCATTGATGGCTATCTTCACCGTCCTCCTGCGCAAGCTTGTGCTGTCCTCTTCATCACACAGCCGCCGTTTCATTCGTCCACTGTGACCTGTTCAGTAATTTCATTGGTCAGATTATTATTTTAAAAAAATTACCTTTATTTATACAGGTACTGTAGTCTCATTGAGTCATGAGGACCCACCCCCCAAGAGAGACATGTATTAGACAGCTATGTGAGCACCCGGGTGTGACGAGGCTAAATGTTTTGGCAGCAGAAGCTTGTTAGCCCGTCAAAAAAAATCCATAAATTAGCTGCATCATTGTTTAAGCAACGGTGTTCAAAGTGTGTGGGGAAAAAGTAGCGGCTTATAGACCGGAAATTACGGTATTTTATTTTTATCAACCATCATTCTGTTTCAGGGCTACAACCATCCCAGAGCTTATATAGCCGCTCAGGGTCCTCTCAAGTCCACGTTTGAGGACTTCTGGAGGATGGTGTGGGAGCAGAACACTGGTATCATCGTCATGATAACCAACCTGGTGGAAAAGGGGAGGGTAGGTCTTTCAGTAGCTCACAAACTGAGAATAAAAAAGTTTTTCTCTCTCAGATGTTTATGTATCATTCACTGCTAATCTTGTGTGTTTCAGAGAAAATGTGACCAATACTGGCCAACAGAGAACAGCGAACAGTACGGAAACATTGTGGTGATGCTGAAAAGCACCAAAGTTCACGCCTGCTACACGCTGCGTCGTTTTCTTATAAGGAACACAAAAATTAAAAAGGTAATTGCAAGTATTCTTTACGTTTTGGCATCAAAACATAAACATGAACTCATGAATTAAAAGAAGGCCTTTGTGTGAACAGCTGTTTGGTAGGCAAAATTTTATGCACGTACATATAATTAATTTCATGTTTTATACTTTTAGTTTTTATTAAACATAAAAAAAAAAACGGAACTTGCCAAAATCTGAAGTAGACACAAAATATAAACTATTGAAACTATATAAAAAAAAGACATTTACCCCAGTATTTTATTTTGTTGCTGCTGCTGTTGTATTGTTATATTAAATACTTTGTATTTATTTGATGTTGTCGTTGCCAGAAATTATGTTTTATTTCAGTTTGTGTTTATTTCTCTAAGTAGATTGTCATCTTTTTTTTTTATTATTATTATTTTAACATCCTTAAACATGTTAGTCATTTTTGTTGCAGTCTTTTTTTTTATATTACTGTATATATTAAATTTAAATCTGTTCATGAATACAAGTTTTGTCTTTTTTATTTATTTATTTTTTATTCAATTTGTGTGTTGCCATCAACTCATTCCCCAACTCTAGTTTTCATTTTGTATCTCAGGTGTTTTCCAGCTTCGTAGTATTTTGATGTTCAACATCAGTGGCGTGTTAACATTAATGTGCTGATTGTTGTTTGAGCACTTTTTTTTATTTTACTCTTTATACTATTTATGTTAAATGAGCAAGTCTAAATAAAGTGATTTGGACTTTGGGTTATTTAAAGTTTTCTAATTCTTAGAAGAATACAGAAAGAAGGATTTTAAATAATATTTAACTTATTATTGTAATATATTTGTGATTTTTTTATTTTTTTGGTTATATAAGTTAGTTAGTTTGATGTTGAAATATGTCTCATTATTTATCTCTGCTAAGAAGATTACCGTATGTGGCTTATGTGCTTTGTCTGTTTGAGAGCAGGTTTGCTGTAAATGTTCAGAATGTTTTTTACATGAAAATGTTAAAAGATTTAGCATGGTCCAGCTTAGATCAACCTTTAATTAGCCATTTTGGTTGTTTGCTGTTTAAGACCTACAGAGATGTGTAGTTTTAATGGTTAATCCAATTTTGACCTAATTGCAAACATGCTCAACCTAACCTGAAACATAGAACTACTGGTACATGTTTTTATCTTGATTTAGATCAATTGTTTAGATTGTATGCATCTGCAAGAAGATTTACAAGTTTTTGTTTGCAGACTGTTGTTACTTAATTATATTTAAAAATGTCAATGTATAAATATTTGCTTTTTGGGTTTACAAAAACATAATGCCATGAGATAATCGTTCACCTGCTAATACTTACAACTCTTAACAGACATTTGTTACCTAAAGCTTTGACACTGCATCTCTGTTCAGGTCCAAACCTGTAGAGCTGAGGATCTACATTAGCTATAGGTTGATTCCGCTAATGTAAAAGCTGAAATAAAGTAACAGAAGCCTTTTAATTGATGTGTTGTAATGTTTTAGGGTCAGAAGGGGAACCCAAAAGGGAGGCTAAATGAGCGCATTGTGATTCAGTATCACTACACTCAGTGGCCTGACATGGGAGTACCGGAGTACACACTTCCTGTCCTCACCTTCATCAGCCGCTCTTCGGCGGCTCGGAGCGCAGACATGGGTCCCGTCCTGGTACACTGCAGGTACGCCATCACTGCTGAGCTCCAGGGCTTCGCTGAGCGCTCCTGATGACACTCGTTTCTGCTGACTTGGTTAAAAATCTCTCACTTAGGGATCCGCTCACGTTAGCTTGTGCTGTGCTCTTCAGTGCAGGGGTCGGGCGCACGGGAACGTACATCGTCATCGACAGCATGCTGCAACAGATCAAGGACAAAAGCACAGTCAGCGTCCTGGATTTTCTCAAACATATACGCACACAACGCAACTACCTTGTCCAGACGGAGGT
>JBBPBX010045946.1:0-26793 GCA_038048925.1 Garcialebias charrua | reverse complement strand
AACCCTAACCCTAACCCTAACCCTAACCCTAACCCTAACCCTAACCCTAACCCTAACCCTAACCCTAACCCTAACCCTAACCCTAACCCTAACCCTAACCCTAACCCTAACCCTAACCCTAACCCTAACCCTAACCCTAACCCTAACCCTAACCCTAACCCTAACCCTAACCCTAACCCTAACCCTAACCCTAACCCTAACCCTAACCCTAACCCTAACCCTAACCCTAACCCTAACCCTAACCCTAACCCTAACCCTAACCCTAACCCTAACCCTAACCCTAACCCTAACCCTAACCCTAACCCTAACCCTAACCCTAACCCTAACCCTAACCCTAACCCTAACCCTAACCCTAACCCTAACCCTAACCCTAACCCTAACCCTAACCCTAACCCTAACCCTAACCCTAACCCTAACCCTAACCCTAACCCTAACCCTAACCCTAACCCTAACCCTAACCCTAACCCTAACCCTAACCCTAACCCTAACCCTAACCCTAACCCTAACCCTAACCCTAACCCTAACCCTAACCCTAACCCTAACCCTAACCCTAACCCTAACCCTAACCCTAACCCTAACCCTAACCCTAACCCTAACCCTAACCCTAACCCTAACCCTAACCCTAACCCTAACCCTAACCCTAACCCTAACCCTAACCCTAACCCTAACCCTAACCCTAACCCTAACCCTAACCCTAACCCTACCCCTAACCCTAACCCTAACCCTAACCCTAACCCTAACCCTAACCCTAACCCTAACCCTAACCCTAACCCTAACCCTAACCCTAACCCTAACCCTAACCCTAACCCTAACCCTAACCCTAACCCTAACCCTAACCCTAACCCTAACCCTAACCCTAACCCTAACCCTAACCCTAACCCTAACCCTAACCCTAACCCTAACCCTAACCCTAACCCTAACCCTAACCCTAACCCTAACCCTAACCCTAACCCTAACCCTAACCCTAACCCTAACCCTAACCCTAACCCTAACCCTAACCCTAACCCTAACCCTAACCCTAACCCTAACCCTAACCCTAACCCTAACCCTAACCCTAACCCTAACCCTAACCCTAACCCTAACCCTAACCCTAACCCTAACCCTAACCCTAACCCTAACCCTAACCCTAACCCTAACCCTAACCCTAACCCTAACCCTAACCCTAACCCTAACCCTAACCCTAACCCTAACCCTAACCCTAACCCTAACCCTAACCCTAACCCTAACCCTAACCCTAACCCTAACCCTAACCCTAACCCTAACCCTAACCCTAACCCTAACCCTAACCCTAACCCTAACCCTAACCCTAACCCTAACCCTAACCCTAACCCTAACCCTAACCCTAACCCTAACCCTAACCCTAACCCTAACCCTAACCCTAACCCTAACCCTAACCCTAACCCTAACCCTAACCCTAACCCTAACCCTAACCCTAACCCTAACCCTAAC
Source organism: Garcialebias charrua (assembly GCA_038048925.1). Taxonomy (NCBI): domain Eukaryota; kingdom Metazoa; phylum Chordata; class Actinopteri; order Cyprinodontiformes; family Rivulidae; genus Garcialebias; species Garcialebias charrua. Next base: position 25,344 of record JBBPBX010045946.1, on the reverse strand, counting down.
CCTAACCCTAACCCTAACCCTAACCCTAACCCTAACCCTAACCCTAACCCTAACCCTAACCCTAACCCTAACCCTAACCCTAACCCTAACCCTAACCCTAACCCTAACCCTAACCCTAACCCTAACCCTAACCCTAACCCTAACCCTAACCCTAACCCTAACCCTAACCCTAACCCTAACCCTAACCCTAACCCTAACCCTAACCCTAACCCTAACCCTAACCCTAACCCTAACCCTAACCCTAACCCTAACCCTAACCCTAACCCTAACCCTAACCCTAACCCTAACCCTAACCCTAACCCTAACCCTAACCCTAACCCTAACCCTAACCCTAACCCTAACCCTAACCCTAACCCTAACCCTAACCCTAACCCTAACCCTAACCCTAACCCTAACCCTAACCCTAACCCTAACCCTAACCCTAACCCTAACCCTAACCCTAACCCTAACCCTAACCCTAACCCTAACCCTAACCCTAACCCTAACCCTAACCCTAACCCTAACCCTAACCCTAACCCTAACCCTAACCCTAACCCTAACCCTAACCCTAACCCTAACCCTAACCCTAACCCTAACCCTAACCCTAACCCTAACCCTAACCCTAACCCTAACCCTAACCCTAACCCTAACCCTAACCCTAACCCTAACCCTAACCCTAACCCTAACCCTAACCCTAACCCTAACCCTAACCCTAACCCTAACCCTAACCCTAACCCTAACCCTAACCCTAACCCTAACCCTAACCCTAACCCTAACCCTAACCCTAACCCTAACCCTAACCCTAACCCTAACCCTAACCCTAACCCTAACCCTAACCCTAACCCTAACCCTAACCCTAACCCTAACCCTAACCCTAACCCTAACCCTAACCCTAACCCTAACCCTAACCCTAACCCTAACCCTAACCCTAACCCTAACCCTAACCCTAACCCTAACCCTAACCCTAACCCTAACCCTAACCCTAACCCTAACCCTAACCCTAACCCTAACCCTAACCCTAACCCTAACCCTAACCCTAACCCTAACCCTAACCCTAACCCTAACCCTAACCCTAACCCTAACCCTAACCCTAACCCTAACCCTAACCCTAACCCTAACCCTAACCCTAACCCTAACCCTAACCCTAACCCTAACCCTAACCCTAACCCTAACCCTAACCCTAACCCTAACCCTAACCCTAACCCTAACCCTAACCCTAACCCTAACCCTAACCCTAACCCTAACCCTAACCCTAACCCTAACCCTAACCCTAACCCTAACCCTAACCCTAACCCTAACCCTAACCCTAACCCTAACCCTAACCCTAACCCTAACCCTAACCCTAACCCTAACCCTAACCCTAACCCTAACCCTAACCCTAACCCTAACCCTAACCCTAACCCTAACCCTAACCCTAACCCTAACCCTAACCCTAACCCTAACCCTAACCCTAACCCTAACCCTAACCCTAACCCTAACCCTAACCCTAACCCTAACCCTAACCCTAACCCTAACCCTAACCCTAACCCTAACCCTAACCCTAACCCTAACCCTAACCCTAACCCTAACCCTAACCCTAACCCTAACCCTAACCCTAACCCTAACCCTAACCCTAACCCTAACCCTAACCCTAACCCTAACCCTAACCCTAACCCTAACCCTAACCCTAACCCTAACCCTAACCCTAACCCTAACCCTAACCCTAACCCTAACCCTAACCCTAACCCTAACCCTAACCCTAACCCTAACCCTAACCCTAACCCTAACCCTAACCCTAACCCTAACCCTAACCCTAACCCTAACCCTAACCCTAACCCTAACCCTAACCCTAACCCTAACCCTAACCCTAACCCTAACCCTAACCCTAACCCTAACCCTAACCCTAACCCTAACCCTAACCCTAACCCTAACCCTAACCCTAACCCTAACCCTAACCCTAACCCTAACCCTAACCCTAACCCTAACCCTAACCCTAACCCTAACCCTAACCCTAACCCTAACCCTAACCCTAACCCTAACCCTAACCCTAACCCTAACCCTAACCCTAACCCTAACCCTAACCCTAACCCTAACCCTAACCCTAACCCTAACCCTAACCCTAACCCTAACCCTAACCCTAACCCTAACCCTAACCCTAACCCTAACCCTAACCCTAACCCTAACCCTAACCCTAACCCTAACCCTAACCCTAACCCTAACCCTAACCCTAACCCTAACCCTAACCCTAACCCTAACCCTAACCCTAACCCTAACCCTAACCCTAACCCTAACCCTAACCCTAACCCTAACCCTAACCCTAACCCTAACCCTAACCCTAACCCTAACCCTAACCCTAACCCTAACCCTAACCCTAACCCTAACCCTAACCCTAACCCTAACCCTAACCCTAACCCTAACCCTAACCCTAACCCTAACCCTAACCCTAACCCTAACCCTAACCCTAACCCTAACCCTAACCCTAACCCTAACCCTAACCCTAACCCTAACCCTAACCCTAACCCTAACCCTAACCCTAACCCTAACCCTAACCCTAACCCTAACCCTAACCCTAACCCTAACCCTAACCCTAACCCTAACCCTAACCCTAACCCTAACCCTAACCCTAACCCTAACCCTAACCCTAACCCTAACCCTAACCCTAACCCTAACCCTAACCCTAACCCTAACCCTAACCCTAACCCTAACCCTAACCCTAACCCTAACCCTAACCCTAACCCTAACCCTAACCCTAACCCTAACCCTAACCCTAACCCTAACCCTAACCCTAACCCTAACCCTAACCCTAACCCTAACCCTAACCCTAACCCTAACCCTAACCCTAACCCTAACCCTAACCCTAACCCTAACCCTAACCCTAACCCTAACCCTAACCCTAACCCTAACCCTAACCCTAACCCTAACCCTAACCCTAACCCTAACCCTAACCCTAACCCTAACCCTAACCCTAACCCTAACCCTAACCCTAACCCTAACCCTAACCCTAACCCTAACCCTAACCCTAACCCTAACCCTAACCCTAACCCTAACCCTAACCCTAACCCTAACCCTAACCCTAACCCTAACCCTAACCCTAACCCTAACCCTAACCCTAACCCTAACCCTAACCCTAACCCTAACCCTAACCCTAACCCTAACCCTAACCCTAACCCTAACCCTAACCCTAACCCTAACCCTAACCCTAACCCTAACCCTAACCCTAACCCTAACCCTAACCCTAACCCTAACCCTAACCCTAACCCTAACCCTAACCCTAACCCTAACCCTAACCCTAACCCTAACCCTAACCCTAACCCTAACCCTAACCCTAACCCTAACCCTAACCCTAACCCTAACCCTAACCCTAACCCTAACCCTAACCCTAACCCTAACCCTAACCCTAACCCTAACCCTAACCCTAACCCTAACCCTAACCCTAACCCTAACCCTAACCCTAACCCTAACCCTAACCCTAACCCTAACCCTAACCCTAACCCTAACCCTAACCCTAACCCTAACCCTAACCCTAACCCTAACCCTAACCCTAACCCTAACCCTAACCCTAACCCTAACCCTAACCCTAACCCTAACCCTAACCCTAACCCTAACCCTAACCCTAACCCTAACCCTAACCCTAACCCTAACCCTAACCCTAACCCTAACCCTAACCCTAACCCTAACCCTAACCCTAACCCTAACCCTAACCCTAACCCTAACCCTAACCCTAACCCTAACCCTAACCCTAACCCTAACCCTAACCCTAACCCTAACCCTAACCCTAACCCTAACCCTAACCCTAACCCTAACCCTAACCCTAACCCTAACCCTAACCCTAACCCTAACCCTAACCCTAACCCTAACCCTAACCCTAACCCTAACCCTAACCCTAACCCTAACCCTAACCCTAACCCTAACCCTAACCCTAACCCTAACCCTAACCCTAACCCTAACCCTAACCCTAACCCTAACCCTAACCCTAACCCTAACCCTAACCCTAACCCTAACCCTAACCCTAACCCTAACCCTAACCCTAACCCTAACCCTAACCCTAACCCTAACCCTAACCCTAACCCTAACCCTAACCCTAACCCTAACCCTAACCCTAACCCTAACCCTAACCCTAACCCTAACCCTAACCCTAACCCTAACCCTAACCCTAACCCTAACCCTAACCCTAACCCTAACCCTAACCCTAACCCTAACCCTAACCCTAACCCTAACCCTAACCCTAACCCTAACCCTAACCCTAACCCTAACCCTAACCCTAACCCTAACCCTAACCCTAACCCTAACCCTAACCCTAACCCTAACCCTAACCCTAACCCTAACCCTAACCCTAACCCTAACCCTAACCCTAACCCTAACCCTAACCCTAACCCTAACCCTAACCCTAACCCTAACCCTAACCCTAACCCTAACCCTAACCCTAACCCTAACCCTAACCCTAACCCTAACCCTAACCCTAACCCTAACCCTAACCCTAACCCTAACCCTAACCCTAACCCTAACCCTAACCCTAACCCTAACCCTAACCCTAACCCTAACCCTAACCCTAACCCTAACCCTAACCCTAACCCTAACCCTAACCCTAACCCTAACCCTAACCCTAACCCTAACCCTAACCCTAACCCTAACCCTAACCCTAACCCTAACCCTAACCCTAACCCTAACCCTAACCCTAACCCTAACCCTAACCCTAACCCTAACCCTAACCCTAACCCTAACCCTAACCCTAACCCTAACCCTAACCCTAACCCTAACCCTAACCCTAACCCTAACCCTAACCCTAACCCTAACCCTAACCCTAACCCTAACCCTAACCCTAACCCTAACCCTAACCCTAACCCTAACCCTAACCCTAACCCTAACCCTAACCCTAACCCTAACCCTAACCCTAACCCTAACCCTAACCCTAACCCTAACCCTAACCCTAACCCTAACCCTAACCCTAACCCTAACCCTAACCCTAACCCTAACCCTAACCCTAACCCTAACCCTAACCCTAACCCTAACCCTAACCCTAACCCTAACCCTAACCCTAACCCTAACCCTAACCCTAACCCTAACCCTAACCCTAACCCTAACCCTAACCCTAACCCTAACCCTAACCCTAACCCTAACCCTAACCCTAACCCTAACCCTAACCCTAACCCTAACCCTAACCCTAACCCTAACCCTAACCCTAACCCTAACCCTAACCCTAACCCTAACCCTAACCCTAACCCTAACCCTAACCCTAACCCTAACCCTAACCCTAACCCTAACCCTAACCCTAACCCTAACCCTAACCCTAACCCTAACCCTAACCCTAACCCTAACCCTAACCCTAACCCTAACCCTAACCCTAACCCTAACCCTAACCCTAACCCTAACCCTAACCCTAACCCTAACCCTAACCCTAACCCTAACCCTAACCCTAACCCTAACCCTAACCCTAACCCTAACCCTAACCCTAACCCTAACCCTAACCCTAACCCTAACCCTAACCCTAACCCTAACCCTAACCCTAACCCTAACCCTAACCCTAACCCTAACCCTAACCCTAACCCTAACCCTAACCCTAACCCTAACCCTAACCCTAACCCTAACCCTAACCCTAACCCTAACCCTAACCCTAACCCTAACCCTAACCCTAACCCTAACCCTAACCCTAACCCTAACCCTAACCCTAACCCTAACCCTAACCCTAACCCTAACCCTAACCCTAACCCTAACCCTAACCCTAACCCTAACCCTAACCCTAACCCTAACCCTAACCCTAACCCTCACCCTAACCCTAACCCTAACCCTAACCCTAACCCTAACCCTAACCCTAACCCTAACCCTAACCCTAACCCTAACCCTAACCCTAACCCTAACCCTAACCCTAACCCTAACCCTAACCCTAACCCTAACCCTAACCCTAACCCTAACCCTAACCCTAACCCTAACCCTAACCCTAACCCTAACCCTAACCCTAACCCTAACCCTAACCCTAACCCTAACCCTAACCCTAACCCTAACCCTAACCCTAACCCTAACCCTAACCCTAACCCTAACCCTAACCCTAACCCTAACCCTAACCCTAACCCTAACCCTAACCCTAACCCTAACCCTAACCCTAACCCTAACCCTAACCCTAACCCTAACCCTAACCCTAACCCTAACCCTAACCCTAACCCTAACCCTAACCCTAACCCTAACCCTAACCCTAACCCTAACCCTAACCCTAACCCTAACCCTAACCCTAACCCTAACCCTAACCCTAACCCTAACCCTAACCCTAACCCTAACCCTAACCCTAACCCTAACCCTAACCCTAACCCTAACCCTAACCCTAACCCTAACCCTAACCCTAACCCTAACCCTAACCCTAACCCTAACCCTAACCCTAACCCTAACCCTAACCCTAACCCTAACCCTAACCCTAACCCTAACCCTAACCCTAACCCTAACCCTAACCCTAACCCTAACCCTAACCCTAACCCTAACCCTAACCCTAACCCTAACCCTAACCCTAACCCTAACCCTAACCCTAACCCTAACCCTAACCCTAACCCTAACCCTAACCCTAACCCTAACCCTAACCCTAACCCTAACCCTAACCCTAACCCTAACCCTAACCCTAACCCTAACCCTAACCCTAACCCTAACCCTAACCCTAACCCTAACCCTAACCCTAACCCTAACCCTAACCCTAACCCTAACCCTAACCCTAACCCTAACCCTAACCCTAACCCTAACCCTAACCCTAACCCTAACCCTAACCCTAACCCTAACCCTAACCCTAACCCTAACCCTAACCCTAACCCTAACCCTAACCCTAACCCTAACCCTAACCCTAACCCTAACCCTAACCCTAACCCTAACCCTAACCCTAACCCTAACCCTAACCCTAACCCTAACCCTAACCCTAACCCTAACCCTAACCCTAACCCTAACCCTAACCCTAACCCTAACCCTAACCCTAACCCTAACCCTAACCCTAACCCTAACCCTAACCCTAACCCTAACCCTAACCCTAACCCTAACCCTAACCCTAACCCTAACCCTAACCCTAACCCTAACCCTAACCCTAACCCTAACCCTAACCCTAACCCTAACCCTAACCCTAACCCTAACCCTAACCCTAACCCTAACCCTAACCCTAACCCTAACCCTAACCCTAACCCTAACCCTAACCCTAACCCTAACCCTAACCCTAACCCTAACCCTAACCCTAACCCTAACCCTAACCCTAACCCTAACCCTAACCCTAACCCTAACCCTAACCCTAACCCTAACCCTAACCCTAACCCTAACCCTAACCCTAACCCTAACCCTAACCCTAACCCTAACCCTAACCCTAACCCTAACCCTAACCCTAACCCTAACCCTAACCCTAACCCTAACCCTAACCCTAACCCTAACCCTAACCCTAACCCTAACCCTAACCCTAACCCTAACCCTAACCCTAACCCTAACCCTAACCCTAACCCTAACCCTAACCCTAACCCTAACCCTAACCCTAACCCTAACCCTAACCCTAACCCTAACCCTAACCCTAACCCTAACCCTAACCCTAACCCTAACCCTAACCCTAACCCTAACCCTAACCCTAACCCTAACCCTAACCCTAACCCTAACCCTAACCCTAACCCTAACCCTAACCCTAACCCTAACCCTAACCCTAACCCTAACCCTAACCCTAACCCTAACCCTAACCCTAACCCTAACCCTAACCCTAACCCTAACCCTAACCCTAACCCTAACCCTAACCCTAACCCTAACCCTAACCCTAACCCTAACCCTAACCCTAACCCTAACCCTAACCCTAACCCTAACCCTAACCCTAACCCTAACCCTAACCCTAACCCTAACCCTAACCCTAACCCTAACCCTAACCCTAACCCTAACCCTAACCCTAACCCTAACCCTAACCCTAACCCTAACCCTAACCCTAACCCTAACCCTAACCCTAACCCTAACCCTAACCCTAACCCTAACCCTAACCCTAACCCTAACCCTAACCCTAACCCTAACCCTAACCCTAACCCTAACCCTAACCCTAACCCTAACCCTAACCCTAACCCTAACCCTAACCCTAACCCTAACCCTAACCCTAACCCTAACCCTAACCCTAACCCTAACCCTAACCCTAACCCTAACCCTAACCCTAACCCTAACCCTAACCCTAACCCTAACCCTAACCCTAACCCTAACCCTAACCCTAACCCTAACCCTAACCCTAACCCTAACCCTAACCCTAACCCTAACCCTAACCCTAACCCTAACCCTAACCCTAACCCTAACCCTAACCCTAACCCTAACCCTAACCCTAACCCTAACCCTAACCCTAACCCTAACCCTAACCCTAACCCTAACCCTAACCCTAACCCTAACCCTAACCCTAACCCTAACCCTAACCCTAACCCTAACCCTAACCCTAACCCTAACCCTAACCCTAACCCTAACCCTAACCCTAACCCTAACCCTAACCCTAACCCTAACCCTAACCCTAACCCTAACCCTAACCCTAACCCTAACCCTAACCCTAACCCTAACCCTAACCCTAACCCTAACCCTAACCCTAACCCTAACCCTAACCCTAACCCTAACCCTAACCCTAACCCTAACCCTAACCCTAACCCTAACCCTAACCCTAACCCTAACCCTAACCCTAACCCTAACCCTAACCCTAACCCTAACCCTAACCCTAACCCTAACCCTAACCCTAACCCTAACCCTAACCCTAACCCTAACCCTAACCCTAACCCTAACCCTAACCCTAACCCTAACCCTAACCCTAACCCTAACCCTAACCCTAACCCTAACCCTAACCCTAACCCTAACCCTAACCCTAACCCTAACCCTAACCCTAACCCTAACCCTAACCCTAACCCTAACCCTAACCCTAACCCTAACCCTAACCCTAACCCTAACCCTAACCCTAACCCTAACCCTAACCCTAACCCTAACCCTAACCCTAACCCTAACCCTAACCCTAACCCTAACCCTAACCCTAACCCTAACCCTAACCCTAACCCTAACCCTAACCCTAACCCTACCCCTAACCCTAACCCTAACCCTAACCCTAACCCTAACCCTAACCCTAACCCTAACCCTAACCCTAACCCTAACCCTAACCCTAACCCTAACCCTAACCCTAACCCTAACCCTAACCCTAACCCTAACCCTAACCCTAACCCTAACCCTAACCCTAACCCTAACCCTAACCCTAACCCTAACCCTAACCCTAACCCTAACCCTAACCCTAACCCTAACCCTAACCCTAACCCTAACCCTAACCCTAACCCTAACCCTAACCCTAACCCTAACCTCATAACTGCAATCATTCAAAGGAGGCACACTGGTAATTCTCGAGATGTGCTACATGGTTGTAGAACTCTCCATTTTAAGCAGAGACAAATACAGGGTAATTTCTGAATGGCTGAGCCAGTAAGAATCGTTTTGAAGTTTTGAGCTAAGCTAGTAGTACACCCTTGGAAAGGTGAGAAACTAAGCTTTCTTTTGAGACCAGAAACATGCAGATATTCCATTGTATGATAAATATTTTGCTTCATAACTGTAATAATTTCCAGGTGAATTCTTAATTTTGAAAAAAATACAGTACAAAGTCTGTATTGCTCTGGACCTCAGAGCTGACCTGAACCTCCCATGAAAATAAGGTTTACATCTATGGAAAGGTCTGGCTCATATCTTTATTTTGATGTATAACACTTGCAAATCCAACATTGTGATCATATTGTTTATGAGCATTATTTATGACATAAACAAAAATACACCTGAAAAAGCCTGTATTGCTCTGGACCTCAGAGCTGACCTGAACCTCCCAGGAAAATAAGGTTTACATCTATGGAAAGCTGAGAAACTAAGCTTTCTTTTGAGACCAGAAACATGCAAATATTCCATTGTATGATAAATATTTTGCCTCATAACTGTAATAATTTCCAGGTGAATTCTTAATTTTGAAAAAAATACAGTACAAAGTCTGTATTGCTCTGGACCTCAGAGCTGACCTGAACCTCCCAGGAAAATAAGGTTTACATCTATGAAAAGCTGAGAAACTAAGCTTTCTTTTGAGACCAGAAACATGCAAATATTCCATTGTGTGATAAATATTTTGCCTCATAACTGCAATCATTCAAAGGAGGCACACTGGTAATTCTCGAGATGTGCTGCACCGTTGTAGAACTCTCTATTTTAAGCAGAGACAAATACAGGGTAATTTCTGAATGGCTCAGCCAGTAAGAATCATTTTGAAGTTTTGAGCTAAGCTAGTAGTACATCCTTGGAAAGGTGAGATCCCAAGCTTATCTATTAATATATATATATATAAATGGAAACTCCATTTTTATTCCAAGATTTGTAACAGAGGTGGAGAGGGGGCTTTCTTGACCAGAGAAAGAGATTGTTGTTAAAGTTGATGTTTGTACCTGGTGAGAGGTGCCTATCATTATGGCCTCAGTCTTGGAGCAGTTTAATTGAAGAAAGTTCTGATTCATCCATGCCCTTATTTCCTCCAGGCAGGTAGAGAGGGCAGTGAGTGAAGATGGAGATGGGGATGATGAGGATGATCCAGTCCTGATGTAGTATAAATGACAGAGTTTTATGTAGTAATGTTTTCCCTATCCAATCTTGGAATACCTTGTTTGAAAGCTTATAACCTGTACTTTCATTGTGTGATAAATATTTAACCTCATAACTGCAATCATTCAAAGGAGGCACACTGGTAATTCTCGAGATGTGCTACATGGTTGTAGAACTCTCCATTTTAAGCAGAGACAAATACAGGGTAATTTCTGAATGGCTGAGCCAGTAAGAATCGTTTTGAAGTTTTGAGCTAAGCTAGTAGTACACCCTTGGAAAGGTGAGAAACTAAGCTTTCTTTTGAGACCAGAAACATGCAGATATTCCATTGTATGATAAATATTTTGCTTCATAACTGTAATAATTTCCAGGTGAATTCTTAATTTTGAAAAAAATACAGTACAAAGTCTGTATTGCTCTGGACCTCAGAGCTGACCTGAACCTCCCATGAAAATAAGGTTTACATCTATGGAAAGGTCTGGCTCATATCTTTATTTTGATGTATAACACTTGCAAATCCAACATTGTGATCATATTGTTTATGAGCATTATTTATGACATAAACAAAAATACACCTGAAAAAGCCTGTATTGCTCTGGACCTCAGAGCTGACCTGAACCTCCCAAGAAAACAAGGTTTACATCTATGGAAAGCTGAGAAACTAAGCTTTCTTTCGAGACCAGAAACATGCAAATATTCCATTGTATGATAAATATTTTGCCTCATAACTGTAATAATTTCCAGGTGAATTCTTAATTTTGAAAAAAAAATACAGTACAAAGTCTGTATTGCTCTGGACCTCAGAGCTGACCTGAACCTCCCAGGAAAATAAGGTTTACATCTATGAAAAGCTGAGAAACTAAGCTTTCTTTTGAGACCAGAAACATGCAAATATTCCATTGTGTGATAAATATTTTGCCTCATAACTGCAATCATTCAAAGGAGGCACACTGGTAATTCTCGAGATGTGCTGCACCGTTGTAGAACTCTCTATTTTAAGCAGAGACAAATACAGGGTAATTTCTGAATGGCTCAGCCAGTAAGAATCATTTTGAAGTTTTGAGCTAAGCTAGTAGTACATCCTTGGAAAGGTGAGATCCCAAGCTTATCTATTAATATATATATATATAAATGGAAACTCCATTTTTATTCCAAGATTTGTAACAGAGGTGGAGAGGGGGCTTTCTTGACCAGAGAAAGAGATTGTTGTTAAAGTTGATGTTTGTACCTGGTGAGAGGTGCCTATCATTATGGCCTCAGTCTTGGAGCAGTTTAATTGAAGAAAGTTCTGATTCATCCATGCCCTTATTTCCTCCAGGCAGGTAGAGAGGGCAGTGAGTGAAGATGGAGATGGGGATGATGAGGATGATCCAGTCCTGATGTAGTATAAATGACAGAGTTTTATGTAGTAATGTTTTCCCTATCCAATCTTGGAATACCTTGTTTGAAAGCTTATAACCTGTACTTTCATTGTGTGATAAATATTTAACCTCATAACTGCAATCATTCAAAGGAGGCACACTGGTAATTCTCGAGATGTGCTACATGGTTGTAGAACTCTCCATTTTAAGCAGAGACAAATACAGGGTAATTTCTGAATGGCTGAGCCAGTAAGAATCGTTTTGAAGTTTTGAGCTAAGCTAGTAGTACACCCTTGGAAAGGTGAGAAACTAAGCTTTCTTTTGAGACCAGAAACATGCAGATATTCCATTGTATGATAAATATTTTGCTTCATAACTGTAATAATTTCCAGGTGAATTCTTAATTTTGAAAAAAATACAGTACAAAGTCTGTATTGCTCTGGACCTCAGAGCTGACCTGAACCTCCCATGAAAATAAGGTTTACATCTATGGAAAGGTCTGGCTCATATCTTTATTTTGATGTATAACACTTGCAAATCCAACATTGTGATCATATTGTTTATGAGCATTATTTATGACATAAACAAAAATACACCTGAAAAAGCCTGTATTGCTCTGGACCTCAGAGCTGACCTGAACCTCCCAGGAAAATAAGGTTTACATCTATGGAAAGCTGAGAAACTAAGCTTTCTTTTGAGACCAGAAACATGCAAATATTCCATTGTATGATAAATATTTTGCCTCATAACTGTAATAATTTCCAGGTGAATTCTTAATTTTGAAAAAAATACAGTACAAAGTCTGTATTGCTCTGGACCTCAGAGCTGACCTGAACCTCCCAGGAAAATAAGGTTTACATCTATGAAAAGCTGAGAAACTAAGCTTTCTTTTGAGACCAGAAACATGCAAATATTCCATTGTGTGATAAATATTTTGCCTCATAACTGCAATCATTCAAAGGAGGCACACTGGTAATTCTCGAGATGTGCTGCACCGTTGTAGAACTCTCTATTTTAAGCAGAGACAAATACAGGGTAATTTCTGAATGGCTCAGCCAGTAAGAATCATTTTGAAGTTTTGAGCTAAGCTAGTAGTACATCCTTGGAAAGGTGAGATCCCAAGCTTATCTATTAATATATATATATAAATGGAAACTCCATTTTTATTCCAAGATTTGTAACAGAGGTGGAGAGGGGGCTTTCTTGACCAGAGAAAGAGATTGTTGTTAAAGTTGATGTTTGTACCTGGTGAGAGGTGCCTATCATTATGGCCTCAGTCTTGGAGCAGTTTAATTGAAGAAAGTTCTGATTCATCCATGCCCTTATTTCCTCCAGGCAGGTAGAGAGGGCAGTGAGTGAAGATGGAGATGGGGATGATGAGGATGATCCAGTCCTGATGTAGTATAAATGACAGAGTTTTATGTAGTAATGTTTTCCCTATCCAATCTTGGAATACCTTGTTTGAAAGCTTATAACCTGTACTTTCATTGTGTGATAAATATTTAACCTCATAACTGCAATCATTCAAAGGAGGCACACTGGTAATTCTCGAGATGTGCTACATGCTTGTAGAACTCTCCATTTTAAGCAGAGACAAATACAGGGTAATTTCAGAGTCAGAGAGAATTTATTGTCATTTGCACCGCATGTAGTACATGTGTTGAAAACGAGATTATGTACACAGGGTCCCAGTTACATCCAACAACAAATGCAAGAGAAAAACAATAATAACATCTAGGATTAACTAAGAGAGACATCAGCTAGTAATACACTAAGCCCTAATGTAGTAGAAAAACATCATTATAAACAGCAGCACGAACATGAGCAGATGGTCACAGATGAACGCAGCAACAAGAAACAGATCAGTATCAGCATGATGTGACATTTTGCAGTGTTTATTCTTATTATTTATTTATTCATGAGTCTGACAGCCTCAGGGTAGAAGCTGTTCCTCAGTCTAGTGGTTCTACATTTGATGCTCCTCAACCTCCGTCCCGAGGGGAGTGGTGCAAAGAGTGAGTGTGCTGGGTGAGTGAGGTCTTTCATGATGCAGGTGGCTCTTTTTCTGCATCTGGAGGTGTAGATGTCTGTGATGGTGGGGAGACTGACTCCCACAGACTTCTGTGCAGCCTTCACCACTCTTTGTAGAGCTTTCCTCTCTGCAACTGTGCAGCCTCCATGCCACACGTTGATGCTGGAGCACAGGACGCTCTCCACTGNTCCATCCATCCATCCATCCTGTTACAAGAAACACAACGATGACTGGTCATGGTTATTCTTGCAGCCACAGGTTGAACCCTGTTGTAGAAAAACTCCCCCACCCATAGCCCTGCTGCAGAACCACGTCCCCAAGGCATTTGCATTGTAATGACAAAACCCATCACCCGCTGTCACTTAACACCCCCCTGTTACATGCAGAACAAAAGCCTCCAGGCATGATCAGTATCTCAAGGGATACAAATTCCTACAAGAGCAATTGGAGATAAGTGGTAAATGTTATACTAGTTTAAATATCCTGGGATTGCCAGTGTTATTTGAAGAAAGTTCTGATTCATCCATGCCCCACATGAAATAATTCCCTTCTATTAATAAATCATTGCATCATAAATTGTATGCATTTCCAGATGACAGCTCCATTTTATGACAATACAGAGGACCTCAGAGCTGACCTGAACATGCCAAAATAATGAGGTTTACATTTCTGAAAAGGTCTGGCTGGTATCTTTATTTTGATGTATAACACTTGCAAATCCAACATTGTGATCATATTGTTTATGAGCATTATTTATGACATAAACAAAAATACACCTGAAAAAGCCTGTATTGCTCTGGACCTCAGAGCTGACCTGAACCTCCCAGGAAAATAAGGTTCACATCTATGGAAAGCTGAGAAACTAAGCATTCTTTTGAGACCAGAAACATGCAAATATTCCATTGTATGATAAATATTTTGCCTCATAACTGTAATAATTTCCAGGTGAATTCTGTATTTTGAAAAAAATAGAGTACAAAGTCTGTATTGCTCTGGACCTCAGAGCTGACCTGAACATCACAGCTAAGAATGGATTACATCTTTATAAAGCTGAGAGTCTAAGCTTTGTTTTGATGCCTCACACATGAAATAATTCCCTTCTATTAATAAATCATTGCATCATAAATTGTATGCATTTCCAGATGACAGCTCCATTTTATGACAATACAGAGGACATCAGAGCTGACCTGAACATGCCAAAATAATGAGGTTTACATTTCTGAAAAGGTCTGGCTGGTATCTTTATTTTGATGTATAACACTTGCAAATCCAACATTGTGATCATATTGTTTATGAGCATTATTTATGACATAAACAAAAATACACCTGAAAAACCCTGTATTGCTCTGGACCTCAGAGCTGACCTGAACCTCCCAGGAAAATAATGTTCACATCTATGGAAAGCTGAGAAACTAAGCTTTCTTTTGAGACCAGAAACATGCAAATATTCCATTGTATGATAAAGATTTTGCCTCATAACTCTAATAATTTCCAGGTGAATTCTATATTTTGAAAAAAATAGAGTACAAAGTCTGTATTTCTCTGGACCTCAGAGCTGACCTGAACATCACAGCTAAGAATGGATTACATCTTTATAAAGCTGAGAGTCTAAGCCTTTTGATGCCTCACACATGAAATAATTCCCTTCTATTAATAAATCATTGCATCATAAATTGTATGCATTTCCAGATGACAGCTCCATTTTATGACAATACAGAGGACATCAGAGCTGACCTGAACATGCCAAAATAATGAGGTTTACATTTCTGAAAAGGTCTGGCTCGTATCTTTATTTTGATGTATAACACTTGCAAATCCAACATTGTGATCATATTTTTTATGAGCATTATTTATGACATAAACAAAAATACACCTGAAAAACCCTGTATTGCTCTGGACCTCAGAGCTGACCTGAACCTCCCAGGAAAATAATGTTCACATCTATGGAAAGCTGAGAAACTAAGCTTTCTTTTGAGACCAGAAACATGCAAATATTCCATTGTATGATAAATATTTTGCCTCATAACTGTAATAATCTCCAGGTGAATTCTGTATTTTGAAAAAAATATAGTACAAAGTCTGTATTGCTCTGGACCTCAGAGCTGACCTGAACCTCCCAGGAAAATAATGTTCACATCTATGGAAAGCTGAGAAACTAAGCTTTCTTTTGAGACCAGAAACATGCAAATATTCCATTGTATGATAAATATTTTGCCTCATAACTGTAATAATCTCCAGGTGAATTCTGTATTTTGAAAAAAATAGAGTACAAAGTCTGTATTTCTCTGGACCTCAGAGCTGACCTGAACATCACAGCTAAGAATGGATTACATCTTTATAAAGCTGAGAGTCTAAGCTTTGTTTTGATGTCTAACACATGAAATAATTCCCTTCTATTAATAAATCATTGCATCATAAATTGTATGTATTTCCAGATGACAGCTCCATTTTATGACAATACAGAGGACCTCAGAGCTGATCTGAACATGCCAAAATAATGAGGTTTACATTTCTGAAGAGGTATGGCTGGTATCTTTATTTCGATGTATAACACTTGCAAATCCAACATTGTGATCATATTGTTTATGAGCATTATTTATGACATAAACAAAAATACACCTGAAAAACCCTGTATTGCTCTGGACCTCAGAGCTGACCTGAACCTCCCAGGAAAATAATGTTCACATCTATGGAAAGCTGAGAAACTAAGCTTTCCTTTGAGACCAGAAACATGCAAATATTCCATTGTATGATAAATATTTTGCCTCATAACTGTAATAATCTCCAGGTGAATTCTGTATTTTGAAAAAAATAGAGTACAAAGTCTGTATTTCTCTGGACCTCAGAGCTGACCTGAACATCACAGCTAAGAATGGATTACATCTTTATAAAGCTGAGAGTCTAAGCCTTTTGATGCCTCACACATGAAATAATTCCCTTCTATTAATAAATCATTGCATCATAAATTGTATGCATTTCCAGATGACAGCTCCATTTTATGACAATACAGAGGACATCAGAGCTGACCTGAACATGCCAAAATAATGAGGTTTACATTTCTGAAAAGGTCTGGCTCGTATCTTTATTTTGATGTATAACACTTGCAAATCCAACATTGTGATCATATTGTTTATGAGCATTATTTATGACATAAACAAAAATACACCTGAAAAACCCTGTATTGCTCTGGACCTCAGAGCTGACCTGAACCTCCCAGGAAAATAATGTTCACATCTATGGAAAGCTGAGAAACTAAGCTTTCTTTTGAGACCAGAAACATGCAAATATTCCATTGTATGATAAATATTTTGCCTCATAACTGTAATAATCTCCAGGTGAATTCTGTATTTTGAAAAAAATAGAGTACAAAGTCTGTATTTCTCTGGACCTCAGAGCTGACCTGAACATCACAGCTAAGAATGGATTACATCTTTATAAAGCTGAGAGTCTAAGCTTTGTTTTGATGTCTAACACATGAAATAATTCCCTTCTATTAATAAATCATTGCATCATAAATTGTATGCATTTCCAGATGACAGCTCCATTTTATGACAATACAGAGGACCTCAGAGCTGACCTGAACATGCCAAAATAATGAGGTTTACATTTCTGAAAAGGTCTGGCTGGTATCTTTATTTTGATGTATAACACTTGCAAATCCAACATTGTGATCATATTGTTTATGAGCATTATTTATGACATAAACAAAAATACACCTGAAAAAGCCTGTATTGCTCTGGACCTCAGAGCTGACCTGAACCTCCCAGGAAAATAAGGTTTACATCTATGGAAAGCTGAGAAACTAAGCATTCTTTTGAGACCAGAAACATGCAAATATTCCATTGTATGATAAATATTTTGCCTCATAACTGTAATAATCTCCAGGTGAATTCTGTATTTTGAAAAAAATAGAGTACAAAGTCTGTATTGCTCTGGACCTCAGAGCTGACCTGAACATCACAGCTAAGAATGGATTACATCTTTATAAAGCTGAGAGTCTAAGCTTTGTTTTGATGCCTCACACATGAAATAATTCCCTTCTATTAATAAATCATTGCATCATAAATTGTATGCATTTCCAGATGACAGCTCCATTTTATGACAATACAGAGGACCTCAGAGCTGACCTGAACATGCCAAAATAATGAGGTTTACATTTCTGAAAAGGTCTGGCTGGTATCTTTATTTTGATGTATAACACTTGCAAATCCAACATTGTGATCATATTGTTTATGAGCATTATTTATGACATAAACAAAAATACACCTGAAAAAGCCTGTATTGCTCTGGACCTCAGAGCTGACCTGAACCTCCCAGGAAAATAAGGTTTACATCTATGGAAAGCTGAGAAACTAAGCTTTCTTTTGAGACCAGAAACATGCAGATACTCCATTGTATGATAAATATTTTGCCTCATAACTGTAATAATCTCCAGGTGAATTCTGTATTTTGAAAAAAATAGAGTACAAAGTCTGTATTTCTCTGGACCTCAGAGCTGACCTGAACATCACAGCTAAGAATGGATTACATCTTTATAAAGCTGAGAGTCTAAGCCTTTTGATGCCTCACACATGAAATAATTCCCTTCTATTAATAAATCATTGCATCATAAATTGTATGCATTTCCAGATGACAGCTCCATTTTATGACAATACAGAGGACATCAGAGCTGACCTGAACATGCCAAAATAATGAGGTTTACATTTATGAAAAGGTCTGGCTCGTATCTTTATTTTGATGTATAACACTTGCAAATCCAACATTGTGATCATATTGTTTATGAGCATTATTTATGACATAAACAAAAATACACCTGAAAAACCCTGTATTGCTCTGGACCTCAGAGCTGACCTGAACCTCCCAGGAAAATAATGTTCACATCTATGGAAAGCTGAGAAACTAAGCTTTCTTTTGAGACCAGAAACATGCAAATATTCCATTGTATGATAAATATTTTGCCTCATAACTGTAATAATCTCCAGGTGAATTCTGTATTTTGAAAAAAATAGAGTACAAAGTCTGTATTTCTCTGGACCTCAGAGCTGACCTGAACATCACAGCTAAGAATGGATTACATCTTTATAAAGCTGAGAGTCTAAGCCTTTTGATGCCTCACACATGAAATAATTCCCTTCTATTAATAAATCATTGCATCATAAATTGTATGCATTTCCAGATGACAGCTCCATTTTATGACAATACAGAGGACCTCAGAGCTGACCTGAACATGCCAAAATAATGAGGTTTACATTTCTGAAAAGGTCTGGCTCGTATCTTTATTTTGATGTATAACACTTGCAAATCCAACATTGTGATCATATTGTTTATGAGCATTATTTATGACATAAACAAAAATACACCTGAAAAAGCCTGTATTGCTCTGGACCTCAGAGCTGACCTGAACCTCCCAGGAAAATAAGGTTTACATCTATGGAAAGCTGAGAAACTAAGCTTTCTTTTGAGACCAGAAACATGCAAATATTCCATTGTATGATAAATATTTTGCCTCATAACTGTAATAATTTCCAGGTGAATTCTGTATTTTGAAAAAAATAGAGTACAAAGTCTGTATTGCTCTGGACTGACCTGAACATCACAGCTAAGAATGGATTACATCTTTATAAAGCTGAGAGTCTAAGCTTTGTTTTGATGCCTCACACATGAAATAATTCCCTTCTATTAATAAATCATTGCATCATAAATTGTATGCATTTCCAGATGACAGCTCCATTTTATGACAATACAGAGGACCTCAGAGCTGACCTGAACATGCCAAAATAATGAGGTTTACATTTCTGAAAAGGTCTGGCTGGTATCTTTATTTTGATGTATAACACTTGCAAATCCAACATTGTGATCATATTGTTTATGAGCATTATTTATGACATAAACAAAAATACACCTGAAAAAGCCTGTATTGCTCTGGACCTCAGAGCTGACCTGAACCTCCCAGGAAAATAAGGTTTACATCTATGGAAAGCTGAGAAACTAAGCTTTCTTTTGAGACCAGAAACATGCAGCTACTCCATTGTATGATAAAGATTTTGCCTCATAACTGCTCCCTAAAGCAGCTGTGGAACTGTGTACTTAGTACCTAAAAATTGTCATTTTTTGACATTAAAAGTGTATATATGCATGTTTGGTATCATTTGAAAGATTAGAAGATGTCCTACATTTGTATAACCTGCAAAAGATTGTGTAATTTTCCCATGTTTTCCTATCTAAATAATTGTGATATCAAGTTGAAAAACTTACTTTGATTTAGGCCTGCCTCTCCCAAAAGTGGAGGGGGTCACTGGTGAATGCGAATGACATTATCTCTCCCTCACTGGTGTTGATACCAGCTGAGCATAACAAAAGAAGTGGGCTGTAGCAATGCTCAGGTATTTCTTTAAATTCTGTTGTGTTTTGTTGATAGCTACATAGAGAGCTGAGATCTTGGGGGAAGAGTGTTTCACTTGCTGCTGGACATGTTGATAGTTACAGAGAGAGCTGAGATCTTGGGGGAAGAGTGTTTCACTTGCTGCTGGACATGCTCATCAGAAGAAAATGCCTACTCCATCGTAAGTATTTTTTAGATTTGCAAGTTTTATCCTTTTAACCTGTTTATAACAAAGAGTGATGAACAGAATTTGCAGATTTAACAAAAGAACAACAGAGAACAAAAAGAAACATTATACAGAAACAACAGTCTACATCCAGCGGGTGGCTGTGTCCTACTGTCTTCATACATGTCTTGCTGTCCTCATAAATGTCCTGCTGTCTTCATACATGTCCTACTGTCTTCATACATGTCCTACTGTCTTCATACATGTCCTACTGTCTTCATACATGTCCTGCTGTCTTCATACATGTCCTACTGTCTTCATACATGTCCTACTGTCTTCATACATGTCCTACTGTCTTCATACATGTCCTACTGTCTTCATACATGTCCTACTGTCTTCATACATGTCCTGCTGTCTTCATACATGTCCTACTGTCTTCATACATGTCCTACTGTCTTCATACATGTCCTGCTGTCTTCATACATGTCCTGCTGTCTTCATACATGTCCTACTGTCTTCATACATGTCCTACTGTCTTCATACATGTCCTACTGTCTTCATACATGTCCTGCTGTCTTCATACATGTCCTACTGTCTTCATACATGTCCTACTGTCTTCATACATGTCCTACTGTCTTCATACATGTCCTACTGTCTTCATACATGTCCTACTGTCTTCATACATGTCCTGCTGTCTTCATACATGTCCTATGTCTGCTGTCTTCATACATGTCCTACTGTCTTCATACATGTCCTACTGTCTTCATACATGTCCTGCTGTCTTCATACATGTCCTACTGTCTTCATACATGTCCTACTGTCTTCATACATGTCCTGCTGTCTTCATACATGTCCTGCTGTCTTCATACATGTCCTACTGTCTTCATACATGTCCTACTGTCTTCATACATGTCCTACTGTCTTCATACATGTCCTACTGTCTTCATACATGTCCTGCTGTCTTCATACATGTCCTGCTGTCTTCATACATGTCCTACTGTCTTCATACATGTCCTACTGTCTTCATACATGTCCTACTGTCTTCATACATGTCCTACTGTCTTCATACATGTCCTACTGTCTTCATACATGTCCTACTGTCTTCATACATGTCCTGCTGTCTTCATACATGTCCTGCTGTCTTCATACATGTCCTACTGTCTTCATACATGTCCTACTGTCTTCATACATGTCCTACTGTCTTCATACATGTCCTACTGTCTTCATACATGTCCTACTGTCTTCATACATGTCCTGCTGTCCTCATAAATGTCCTGCTGTCTTCATACATGTCCTACTGTCCTCATACATGTCCTACTGTCCTCATACATACCATGCTGTCTTCATACATGTCCTGCTGTCCTCATACATGTCCTGCTGTCCTCATACATGTCCTGCTGTCCTCATACATGTCCTGCTGTCTTCATACATGTCCTGCTGTCCTCATACATGTCCTGCTGTCCTCATACATGTCCTGCTGTCTTCATACATGTCCTACTGTCCTCATACATGTCCTACTGTCCTCATACATGTCCTACTGTCTTCATACATGTCCTACTGTCCTCATACATGTCCTACTGTCCTCATACATGTCCTACTGTCTTCATACATGTCCTACTCTCCTCATACAAGACCTACTGTCCTCATACATGTCATACTGTCCTCATACATGTCCTACTGTCCTCAAACATGTCCTGCTGTCCTCATACATGTCCTACTGTCTTCATACATGTCCTGCTGTCCTCATACATATTCCTGCTGTCCTCAGTCCTCATACATGTCCTGCTGTCTTCATACATGTCCTGCTGTCTTCAAACATGTCCTGTTGTCCTCATACATATCATGTTGTCCTCATACATGTCCTACTGTCTTCATACATGTCCTACTGTCCTCATGCATGTCCTACTGTCCTCATGCATGTCCTACTGTCCTCATACATGTCCCACTGTCCTCATACATGTCCTGCTGTCTTCATACATGTCCTACTGTCCTCATACCTTTCCTACTGTCTTCATACATGTCCTACTGTCCTCATACATGTCCTACTGTCCTCATACATGTCCTACTGTCTTCATACATGTCCTACTGTCTTCATACATGTCCTACTGTCTTCAAACATGTCCTACTGTCTTCATACATGTCCTACTGTCCTCATACATGTCCTACTGTCTTCATACATGTCCTGCTGTCCTCATACATGTCCTGCTGTCTTCATACATGTCCTGCTGCAGCACCCCATGATAGACGGCCAGGGTGTCCCCAGGGAAGTGTCCAGGGCCTGGGACATGTCCCCGGAGGAGCGAATCGGCCGCCCGGGGCAGGTTCTCCGGGGTGTGTGGGGGGAGACGGTGGGTGGCCGCCGGGTCTGGAGGTATGGGTGTATGGTCTGGGTCCCCACCTATGCAGCGCCCCATGATAGACGGCCAGGGTGTCCCCAGGGAAGTGTCCAGGGCCTGGGACATGTCCCCGGAGGAGCGAATCGGCCGCCCGGGGCAGGTTCTCCGGGGTGTGTGGGGGGAGACGGTGGGTGGCCGCCGGGTCTGGAGGTATGGGTGTATGGTCTGGGTCCCCACCTATGCAGCGCCCCATGATAGACGGCCAGGGTGTCCCCAGGGAAGTGTCCAGGGCCTGGGACATGTCCCCGGAGGAGCGAATCGGCCGCCCGGGGCACCTTCTCCGGGGTGTGGGGGGTGAGACGGTGTGTGGCCGCCGGGTCCGGAGGTCTGGGTGTATGGTCTGGGTCCCCCCCGAGGCAGCGCCCCATGATAGACGGCCAGGGTGTCCCCAGGGAAGTGTCCAGGGCCTGGGACATGTCCCCCGGAGGAGCGAAACAGCCTCCTGGGGCAGGTTCTCCGGGGTGTGGGGGGTGAGACGGTGTGTGGCCGCCGGGTCCGGAGGTCTGGGTGTATGGTCTGGGTCCCCACCTATGCAGCGCCCCATGATAGACGGCCAGGGTGTCCCCAGGGAAGTGTCCAGGGCCTGGGACATGTCCCCGGAGGTGCGAATCGGCCGCCCGGGGCAGGTTCAACGGGGTGTGGGGGGCACACGGTGGGTGGCAGCCGGGTCCGGCGGTGTGGGTGTATGGTCTGGGTCCCCCCCGAAGCATCGGACCATGATAGACGGCCAGGGTGTCCCCAGGGAAGTGTCCAGGCCCTGGGACATGTCCCAGGAGGTGCGAATCGGCCTCCTGGGGCAGGTTCTCCGGGGTGTGGAGGGCACACGGTGGGTGGCAGCCGGGTCCGGCGGTGTGGGTGTATGGTCTGGGTCCCCCCCGAGGCATCGGACCATGATAGACGGCCAGGGTGTCCCCAGGGAAGTGTCCAGGGCCTGGGACATGTCCCCGGAGGAGCGAAACAGCCGCCCGGGGCAGGTTCACCGGGGTGTGGGGGGGAGACGGTGGGTGGCAGCCGGGTCCGGCGGTGTGGGTGTATGGTCTGGGTCCCCCCCGAGGCAGCGCCCCATGATAGACGGCCAGGGTGTCCCCAGGGAAGTGTCCAGGGCCTGGGACATGTCCCCGGAGGAGCGAAACAGCCGCCCGGGGCAGGTTCAACGGGGTGTGGGGGGGGGAGAGGGTGAGTGGCCGCCGGGTCCGGAGGTATGGGTGTATGGTCTGGGTCCCCACCTAGGCAGCGCCCCATGATAGACGGCCAGGGTGTCCCCCGGGAAGTGTCCAGGCCCTGGGAGGGGTGAATCTGCCGCCCGGGGCACCTTCAACGGTGGCTCCCCGGGGCTAGGAAAGTGCCAGAAACACCTGCCTAGGATCGTTGCGAAGGTCTCGCCGAGACCTTCGCAACGATGCAAGCCCCGTATTTTTAGCACGTTCCTAGCCCAAGTTAGCGTTTTGAAATTACAGGTAGTCCTCGACTTACGCCAGCGGCGCCTCATGGCTCCGGTACCCATACGGGTGACCCAAGCTGTCGTGTGATGCCTTTTTCTGGGGCTCGAGAGCGAGAGCTTTCCAACGCAGCGAGAACCGCGTCTCTACGCCCTTCCTAGCCTGAGATATATGCGGATGGACGAGCCGCTGCGCCTGCCGTATTGTCCGCATACGAGGCCCACCCTCCGATTTTAAAATGGAGCTACGGCATAAAACTTGACCTCTATTCACATCTACGGACTGAGCCCGTTCCAACCCGACCCTCGGTTTCCCCGTAGCACGAACGGCGGGCGAGATACGGGCGTCTAAAGGTCCGTTGTCAAACGGCCACAACTTCGTGAAAAATTGAGCTACGGCGTAATGCTTGACATTTTTCCGCATCTACGGACCTATTGGATCCAAAGCCGACGGTCGGCTTCCCCGTAGCACCAACGGCGGGCGAGATACGGGCGTATGAAAGTCCGAGGTAAAACAACTATTTTTCAAGCGGCCGTATCTCTGCCATCCGACGGGCTACACCATAAACCATGCCGTTTTTCCGCATCGCCAGACCGAGACCTTTAATTTGGTATGCTCCTTTTTACGATAGCACCAAAATTGAGAGAGATACGGGCGTTTAAAGTCGAAAAACGGGCGAAAAGTGAGCGTTGATGGGTGACCCAAGCCGTTCTCCGGGGTGTGTGGGGGGGGAGAGGGTGAGTGGCCGCCCGGTCCGGAGGTCTGGGTGTATGGTCTGGGTCTCCAGTGAGGCACCGGAGCAGGTTAGCCCCCGAGGCTGGCCCCCAGGCAGGCTCCAGGCCCTGGGAGGGGTGAATCTGCCGCCCGGGGCACCTTCAACGGTGGCTCCCCGGGGCTAGGAAAGTGCCAGAAACACCTGCCTAGGATCGTTGCGAAGGTCTCGCCGAGACCTTCGCAACGATGCAAGCCCCGTATTTTTAGCACGTTCCTAGCCCAAGTTAGCGTTTTGAAATTACAGGTAGTCCTCGACTTACGCCAGCGGCG
>JBBPBX010045945.1:0-26793 GCA_038048925.1 Garcialebias charrua | reverse complement strand
GTTTCTTCACTAGGTTTTCCACGTGGAGTTTAAAAGAGAGATGTGAATCGACCAGGATACCCAAATATTTATAGGAATCAACAAACTCAATAGGGACACCATTTGAGGATAAAATCAGAGGAAGATCTGCTGGGACCGACTTCCTACTTGAAAAAAACATCCCTTTTGTTTTATCAGCATTTAGGACAAGTTTGAGACGGAACAAATCTGACTGGATGATGTCAAAAGCGGATTGCAGTAACTGGAAAGCCTTAGCTACTGTTTTAGCTCGGCAATAAACAACTGTATCATCAGCATAGAAATGTAAGGATGCATCAGGGATGCTCTGACCTACATTAGCTATGTAGATTGTAAAGAGGGTTGGTCCTAAAACTGAGCCTTGTGGTACACCATTTTTAACTGTTAAATAGCTGGAAGAAGTACCGTTATGTTGAACACATTGCCTCCGATTGGAAAGATAATTAGAAAACCAACCGATGGTGTGATCAGAGAAACCGATTTCTGAGAGCTTATGACACAGGATGTTATGATCCACAGTGTCAAAAGCTTTAGACAGGTCTAAGAAAAGTGCAGCACAATAATTCTTAGCATCCAATGCTTCAACAACGTCATTAAGAAATGAAGATGGCGGCTGAGCAGAGTGGACGTCTTTAGTCGGGCTCCTGCCAGTATTACCTCCAAAAGGAGTATTTGGAGAGCTTTTTTGCGCTGGATGTGCAGAGATGTACAGAGAAGAGCGTTGAAAAAGCTGCGGAAATTGGACTGGAACTTGCGATCCAGAATTATGAATCTACAAGCCAACGTGTCCGTGAGTTTTTTTTGCCGAGAGTTAGCCTAGCGTAGCTACAAACCGGGCTAATCAAAGCTAACCGAGCTAGGTCACCGTAACAGGGTGCTGTAGTTGCAGGCTTCGTGAGCAAATAAACCGGAGAATACGCTGGTTGTTACGAAAAAAAAAAGCGAGCCGGCACGCTTGAGGTGCTTTGTTGCAGTGAAAGAACACAACAAAGCACGCTACAGTGGAAGCGCGGTGGTGGGCCAAGCGTCGTGTACGCCGCCTGGAGCGCCGTAGGAGAGCCGGAGGACCGCGGCCTGGAGTTCGAGCTGGGCTGGGAGCCGTGAGAGAGCCGGGGCCAGACGCCGTGAGTGGGCCGAGCGTGAACGCCGCCTGGAGAGTCGTGGGAGAACCGGAGAACCGCGGCCTGGAGTTTCGAGTTTCGAGCTGGACGGATCGCCGTGGGAGAACCGGGTGACCGTCGCCTGGGGCTGGGCGGGCGTCGGAGCTGGACCTGCGTGCTGTGCAAACTGGGCTACATCGGTTCTGGTGGGGGTCGGAGCTGGGCCTGGAACGTGCTGTGCTAACTGGGCTGCATCGGTTCTGGAGGGGGTCGGAGCTGGGCCTGGAACGTACTGTGCTAACTGGGCTGCATCGGTTCTGGTGGGGGTCTGAACTGGGCCTTGAGCCACCGGAGCTGAGTGCGGTGCTGGCTGGACTGCGTCTGATCTAGTGAGCGGACCTCTTCGGATGGTGGATCTGAATGCTGCAGGCTGCTGAAACCGTGAGTTCTGATCTAATAACTGCTGATCTGGGTGCTGCACTGCTGGGCCACACCAATCATCTTTAGGCCTGTGAGCCTCGTGGAAAGGCCATGTGGTTCAGTGAATAAACAAAAGACCTGCTACCACTAGATCACAAACTCTGCAAGTATGACGAGAGGTAAAGGACTAAAGTCACCAGTCTCTGTAAATATGAAAAATAGAGGACAAAAGTCACCAGTATCTGAGGGAAACAACTCAGATATGCAAGACTTTAGAGAATCCCTCAACTTTATGGGTAGACAAATAGAAAGTTTAACAGCAAAGATGGAGTCCCAGGCCGTTCTGGTTGGAGAAATAAGAGAACTGAAAGAACTGGTAACTAACAAAGACAAGAGAATTGCAGAATTAGAGCAAAAAATAGAGGTTTTAGAACAATTCACAAAGCAGGAAAACGTGGTGATCTCAGGACTTGATGTTAGTAAGTGTCGGACACAACAAAGAGCTCCTAATAACAATGATCCAAGTGAGTATGAATCTCAGGAAGAACAGGAGAGTCTGGAGAAACTTGTAGTTACTTTCTTACAGGACAAAAACATAAAAATAAACTATGAGGACATTTCATTCTGTCACACCCTGCCCAGTAATTCAACTAGATTCAAACCGTCAGTGGTCGTTAAGTTCATTGGCAGGAATACAAAAAACTATGTCATGCAAAATAGAAGAAATCTGATGGGATCAAACGTTTACATAAATGAACATCTTACCAAGAAAAATGGAAAAATTGCAAAAGAAGCAAGGTGGTTAAAAAACAAAGAAAAAAAAATAGCAGCAACATGGACTAAAAATGGATACGTCTTTATCAAAGCAAAGGAAGGGTCTCAGCCTAAAATGATAAAAGAACTGACGGATCTGGATGAATTCAAGAGATGAAAATTACAAAGCAATGAAACGATAAAATATACAGTGAAATGAACAAATACATTAGAACATGACAACATACGAAGACTCAGAAGCTAAAATATATAATGTTGAAAATGTGATTGATGCAAATTTTTTTCCTGTAATAAAAGATAGCGAATATTATAATGAAGAGCAGTTTAATGACATCAATATATCAAATGGAGTTCTATCCATTATTCACTTTAATAGCAGAAGTATAAATGCAAACATATCCAAAATAACAGATTACTTAAAACAATTAAATAGAACTTTTACGATAATAGCGCTGTCAGAGACATGGCTTAATGATGATAACACAAGTAATATTCACATCGAGGGGTATGAATTATATCATATGAACAGAAATAATAAAAGAGGTGGTGGTGTCGCACTATTTGTCAATAATGAAATAAAATGTAAATTAAATAATGAAATGTCAATAATAGTTGATAATATTATGGAAATGATAACAATAGAAATTATAAACAAAAACGATAAAAACATAATAATAAGTTGTGTATATAGATCACCAGGAGCAAATATAGAAATATTCACTGATAAAATCTTGGAACTAATGGAGAAGAGTTTTAATAAAAATATTTTTTTGTGTGGAGACTTTAACATTGATATGGGAAATAAAACAGATTCAAATAACATAAGCACATTTATAAACTCAATGTACAGTTTAAATATGTATCCATTGATATCAAAGCCAACAAGAATTACAACTCATAGTGCCACAATAATTGATAATATTTTCACAAATATAACAAATGGGGATGTGATAGGTGGTATCTTAACGACCGACTTAAGTGATCATTTACCAGTTTTCACAATCTTTAAAAATGATCAAAATATCACAAAAGCAGGCACAACGAAGAAAAAGATCATAAACACATCAAAAAAAGTTTTGGAAAAATTGAAAGAGGATCTTGGTGCCTGTACGTTGGGGTTCACCCCGGTGAACGAGAGGGTAGCCTCCCTTCGCCTACGTGTGGGGGGACGGGCTCTGACTGTTGTTTGTGCCTATGCACCAAACGGCAGCTCAGACTACCCACCCTTTTTGGAGTCCTTGGAGGGGGTATTGGAGAGTGCGCCTCCTGGGGACTCCCTTGTTCTACTGGGGGACTTCAACGCTCACGTGGGCAATGACAGTGAGACCTGGAGGGGTGTGGTTGGGAGGAACGGCCCCCCTGATCTGAACCAGAGTGGTGTTCTGTTATTGGACTTCTGTGCTCGTCATGGATTGTCCATAACGAACACCATGTTTAAGCATAAGGGTGTCCATATGTGCTCTTGGCACCAGGACACCCTAGGTCGCAGTTCGATGATCGACTTTGTTGTCGTCTCATCTGATCTGCGGCCGCATGTCTTGGACACTCGGGTGAGGAGAGGGGCGGAGCTGTCTACTGACCACTACCTGGTGGTGAGTTGGCTCCGATGGTGGGGGAGGATGCCGGTCAGACCTGGCAGACCCAAACGTATCGTGAGGGTCTGCTGGGAACGTCTGGCAGAGTCTCCCGTAAGACGGAGCTTTAACTCCCACCTCCGGGAGAGCTTTGAACACGTTCCGAGGGAGGCGGGGGACATGGAGTCCGAGTGGGCCGTGTTCCGCGCCTCTATTGTCGAGGCAGCTTATCGGAGCTGTGGCCGCAAGGTTGTTGGTGCCTGTCGTGGTGGCAACCCTCGAACCCGGTGGTGGACACCGGCAGTGAGGGATGCTGTCAGGCTGAAGAAGGAGTCCTATTGGGCCTTTTTGGCTTGTGGGACCCCGGAAGCAGCTGATAGGTACCGGCAGTCCAAGCGGCATGCGGCTCGGGTGGTTGCTGAGGCAAAAACTCGGGCGTGGGAGGAGTTCGGAGAGGCCATGGAGAATGACTTCCGTACGGCTTCGAGGCGATTCTGGTCCACCATCCGGCGTCTCAGGGGGGGAAAGAGGTACGCGACCAACACCATTTATGGTGGGGTGGCGTGCTGCTGACCTCAACTCGGGATGTTGTGAGTCGGTGGGCGGAATACTTCGAAGACCTCCTCAATCCTACTGGCACGTCTTCCACTGAGGAAGCAGAGCCTGGGGACTTTGGGTCGGGTTCTCCGATCTCTGGTGCTGAGGTCGCCGAGGTGGTTAAAAAGCTCCGCGGTGGCAAGGCTCCGGGGGTGGATGAGATTCGCCCGGAGTTCCTTAGGGCTCTGGATGTTGTAGGGTTGTGTTGGCTTACGCGACTCTGCAATATCGCGTGGACATCGGGGGCAGTTCCCTTGGATTGGCAGACTGGGGTGGTGGTTCCCCTATTTAAAAAGGGGGACCGTAGGGTGTGTTCCAACTATAGGGGGATCACACTCTTAAGCCTCCCTGGTAAGGTCTATTCAGGGGTTCTGGAGAGGAGGGTCCGTCGGATAGTCGAACCTCGGATTCAGGAGGAGCAGTGTGGTTTTCGTCCTGGTCGTGGAACACTGGACCAGCTCTACACCCTCAGCAGGGTCCTGGAGGGTGCGTGGGAGTTTGCCCAACCAGTTTACATGTGCTTTGTGGACTTGGAGAAGGCATTCGACCGCGTCCCTCGGGGGGTTCTGTGGGGGGTACTCCGGGAGTATGGGGTACCAGGCCCTTTGATAAGGGCTGTTAGGTCCCTGTACGACCGGTGTCAGAGCTTGGTCCGCATTGCCGGCAGTAAGTCAGGCTCGTTTCCGGTGAGAGTTGGACTCCGCCAAGGTTGCCCTTTGTCACCGATTCTGTTCATAACTTTTATGGACAGAATTTCTAGGCGCAGCCAAGGTGTTGAGAGGATCCGTTTTGGTGGCCTTAGAATCGCTTCTCTGTTTTTTGCAGATGATGTGGTCCTATTGGCTTCATCAGCTCGTGATCTACAGCTTTCGCTGGAGCGGTTTGCAGCTGAATGCGATGCGGCCGGGATGAGGATCAGTTCCTCCAAATCCGAGGCCATGGTCTTGAGCCGGAAAAGGGTAGCATGCCCTCTCCGGGTCGGGGAGGAGGTCCTGCCCCAAGTGGAGGAGTTTAAGTATCTCGGGATCTTGTTCACGAATGAGGGAAAACTGGGGCGTGAGATCGATAGGCGGATAGGTGCAGCGTCCGCAGTGAAGCGGGCGCTGTACCGGTCTGTCGTGGTGAAGAGAGAGCTGAGTCAAAAGGCAAAGCTCTCAATTTACCGATCGATCTACGTTCCCACCCTCATCTATGGTCATGAGCTTTGGGTTATGACCGAAAGAACAAGATCTCGGATACAAGCGGCTGAAATGAGTTTTCTCCGCAGGGTGGCTGGACTCTCCCTTAGAGATAGGGTGAGAAGCTCAGTCATCCGGGAGGGACTCGGAGTAGAGCCGCTGCTTCTCCACATCGAGAGGAGCCAGTTGAGGTGGCTCGGGCATCTGGTTAGGATGCCTCCTGGACGCCTCCCTGGTGAGGTGTTCCGGGCACGTCCCACCGGGAGGAGACCCAGAGGAAGACCCAGGACGCGCTGGAGGGACTATGTTTCTCGGCTGGCCTGGGAACGCCTTGGGATTCCCCCGGAGGAGCTGCTCCAAGTGGCTGGGGAGAGGGAAGTCTGGGCCTCCCTACTTAGGCTGCTACCCCCGCGACCCGACCCCGGATAAGCGGAAGAAGATGGATGGATGGATGGATGGATCTGGATAAACAAGACTGGAATGATGTGTATGTTGATGATGCGAACAGAGCATATGATGAGTTTATGAATATCTTGGAAACCCTGTATGTAAAGAATTGTGTGCAAACAAATTACACAAAGAGAAATACGAATGATCAACCATGGATGACAAAAGGGTTAAGAAATGCATGTAAAAAAAAGAATTATTTGTATTCATGTTTCTTGAAATTACGAAGTCAGAGCGCAGAAGAAAAATATAAAAAGTATAAAAATAAATTAGTAGGGATTATAAGGAAACATAAGAAAGAATATTATAGTAAATTATTAGATAAAACTAATGGTGATATGAAAGCAACATGGCGAGTAATGAATGGTGTACTGAAGAATCATAAAGCAAAAACTGGTATTTCAAAATATTTTGTAAAAGACAACGATGAAGTTCATGATGAAAATGAAATTGTTAATGGATTTAATCAATATTTTGTAAATGTTGGATCAAGCCTTGCAGCTAAGATACCAAAAGTAGATAAAAATATGATCCACTCAATTACAGGTTGTGCAAATAGTATTTTCCTAAATGGAACTAACAAAGAGGAAATAATGAATGTAGTAAAACATCTTACAGACAAGAGATCGAAAGACTGGGTGGACATGGATATGATGTTTGTAAAGGACATAATGAGCCATATTATTGAGCCGTTCACATACATATGTAACTTATCATTTTCAACAGGAATTTTTCCAGATAATATGAAAGTAGCTAAGGTCGTTCCTCTTTTTAAAAATGGTGATAAATGTGTATTCAACAATTATAGACCTATATCCTTGTTACCACAGTTTTCAAAAATTCTTGAAAAACTATTTGTGAACAGACTAGACCAATTTATAGATAAACAAAATATTCTAAGCAACAGTCAATATGGGTTTAGATCAAAAAACTCTACATCAATGGCTCTCATGGAATTAATGGAACAAATAACTACTGCTGTCGATCAAAAACAACATTGTATCAGTATCTTTGTTGATTTAAAAAAAGCATTCGATACTATTGATCACACCATTCTCCTTGAAAAACTGAACAAATATGGTATTAGAGGACCAGCATTACAGTGGGTATCTAGCTACTTAAAAAATAGGAAACAATTTGTACAAATAAATGATGTAAGATCTGACCTCTGTAATATCACATGTGGAGTTCCCCAAGGCTCTGTACTTGGACCAAAGCTTTTTATTTTATATGTGAATGACTTGGTAAATGTGTCAGGACTCCTTAAATGTGTACTTTTCGCTGATGATACCACTTTTTTCTGTTCAGGTGAAGATATAGAACAAATGTTAGAATTGATAAAGACAGAATTTGTCAAGATACAAACTTGGTTTAAAATAAATAAATTATCATTAAATCTAGAAAAAACTAATTACATGATATTCGGTAATAAAAAGAAAACTGTTGATGTTCCACTCAAAATTGAGGATGTTGAGATTTGTAGAGTGAATGAGGTGAAGTTTTTGGGTGTTATCATTGATGACAAACTGACATGGAAACAACACATAAATTCTGTAAGAATAAAAATAGCTAGATCGATAGCAGTACTGTACAAAGTCAGAGACCTATTGAATGATAAAGCTCTGTATTTGTTGTATAACACAATCATTGTTCCACACTTAATCTATTGTATTGATGTTTGGGGGAAAGCGTGTAAAACAATCACAAAGCCTATTTTTGTATTACAGAAAAGAGCTGTAAGAATTATCACTAGAAAGCATTACCGTCATCCATCAAGTACATTATTTTATCAACTAAAATTATTGAAATTCCATGATTTGGTAGACTATAATATTTTATCAGTTATGTATAGAGCTCAAAATAATGCATTACCTTTAAATATCCAAATGCACTTTGTTAAAAGACAAAGTTGTTATAATCTTAAGGGAACAGAGTTGTTTGTAAAACCACAATTCAGAACCAGTTTGAAGGGACGTTCTACCTCAATCCAGGGAATTAGATTATGGAATGGCTTGGAGAATGTAGTTAAAAATGCCAAGTCAATGTTTACATTTAAAAAAATGATCAAAACAAATGTGTTAAAAAAATATATGTGAAATAACGTGATGTGTATTGTATTAGTTAGAAAATTAGAAAGAGTTAGTCATTTTGTACTGTTAGTTAGAAAATTAAAAAAGAGTTAATAATTTTGTACTGTTGGTTGAAGAATATTATTGTTTAACCTGACTGTTGGAAAAAGTTGGTTGAAAATTATTATTGTTTACATGGTTTGACTACTGTTGTTTAATCTGATTGTTGGAGATAAGGGGCAGATATAATAAGATTTATTCTTCTTTCTGCCACCTTTCATTTTTTTACATCTTGTACACTATCATTATGAGATTGCCTTGTATTGTTTCTTTTGTAAAAAATGAACAAATTTAATAAACATAAACATAAACAAGAACCTTCAGAGAAGCAATTGTTGTGCTGTGTTTTTTCCTGAAACCAGATTGATGGAGAGGTAAGATGTTAAATGAGTCCAGATAATTTTTGATCTGAGAGTTTATCAGTTTTTCTAGAACCTTGGCTAAAATGCAGAGTTTAGAGATCGGTCGATAATTGTTCAGTGAGGTGGGATCACCTCCCTTCAGCAAAGGAAGAACAAAGGCTGTTTTCCAAGCATCCAGAATGGTGTTTTGGCTTATGGACAGATTAAAGATGTGGGTCACAGGGACTGTGATGATATGAGCAGCCAGCCTTAAGAAATAAGGTGGAAGTTCATCTGGACCTGCAGATTTTTTAGGATCAAGATCTTTTAACAGTTTATTCACCTCACTGACTGAGAACGGAGAAAAAGCGAAGGTGTGATTAACTGAGGATTTACATGTATGAGGATTTTATTACTACTGTTTACATTTACACTACTTTTATATCTACACTACTGCTGATACATATACAGTATTCTCTGACTAGCCTTATTTAAGGATGCCCAATGTGCCTTATGTGCCTTACTGCATATGCCACTTTGCCTCTATACCAACATCAACTACCTCATACATATACTGTGTACATTAACTCATATGCTGCTTTGCCACTCTTTGCAAATGTCAATGCTAGAACCTTCAGTTTATTTTATAGATATACTTTTTATACTTTTTATACTACTATGCAAAAACTCAGGACAGTATTACACTTTTATTATTTCATTTTATGCTTATGTTCATTAAATGTTTAGTGTTTTAGTGTTGGTGTAAATTTTCATACTTTTATACTACTATGCAAAAACTCAGGACAGTGTTACACTTTTACTATTTTATGCTTATGTTTATTAAATGTTTCAGTGTTTTAGTGTTTAAATGGTTACTGTTGCACCGAGGGACTGAGAGAAACGCAATTTCAATCCTGTGTATGTCCTGTACATATTGCAGTTCTGACAATAAAGTTAACTTTGACTTTGACTTTTGATTTGATTTATAGAAGTTTGATTATTAGATGAAGTGGCTGATTTTCCATTTGTACCTGTGTCAAATAATGAACTAGAAGCAACAAAATGTTTGTTGAAACAGTTCAGGATCTCGTGCTTATTTGACACAGGAACAGAGTCAACAAGAAGTTGTGATGGGAGGTCAGATGATTGGGGGATTTCTGAGAGAGATTTGATGGTTTTCCAGAATTTTTTGGGGTCATTTAGATTTTTGGAGGTCCTCTAAAATAGACGTTCTGTTCCACTTTGTCTAATAATGACAACAGATTGCCTCTGCCCTCAAACGCTCTCGATCAGAGTAGTATGGCAGTACATTTGCAAAAAAGGCCCTCTCCCTAACATGGTTGATCCTCAGGGGATCACAGAATCCAGGGCCCTTGGAGGAGGACTGGTTCCACCAACTGCTCCTCTTCAGGGACACACCATGTCACCAGAAGGAGCAGCCTCACCACGTAGGCTGGGAGCTGTGGAAAATTTCAGCTTGGTGGCAGAAAGGAACAAGCTGGTGGCATCAGGCCTGCCAGAAAATGTGGTAAAAACCATTCAAAATGCCCGAGCTGTGTCAACACAGTCTCTTTACGCACAGAAATGGCATATCTTTGAAGCCTGGTGCACAGAAAGAAATATTATTTCTTATTCATGTGACCTGGCTCAGCTCCTGACTTTTCTTCAGGACTTACTGGAAGAAGGTCGTTCTTTCTCAACAATTAAGGTGTTCCTATCAGCGATTTCAGCCTGTCATGAAGGCTGGGGAAACAGGATGCCTGGCGCACATCCAATCATAATAAGATTCATGAAGGGCGTGCTAAGAATGAGACCCCCGAGCAAGGTCCTGACCCCTGGTTGGGATCTTAGTCTGGTCTTAGGGGCTCTCTGTGATTCCTTATTCGAGCCACTGAGCGAGATTAAGATAGATTTATTATCTTATAAAACCGCTCTAATCCTGGCCCTTTGCTCGGCTAAACGCGTGAGTGACCTCAATGCCTTGTCTGTACATCCAATGTGTACCAGATTCGCCCCTGACGGGTCAAAGGTCACTTTAAGGCCTAATCCCGCATATATCCCCAAGGTCTTGACTTTAAACCCTAGAAGTCTGGATTTTGATCTCTCCTCTTTTCCACCTGCTCCTGTCCTCACTCAGGAACAGGAAAGGCTGAAGGCTCTCTGCCCGGTGAAAGCTTTAAGCACTTACATGCAGAGAACAGCCGAATGGAGAAAAACAAATCAACTGTTTGTGTGCTTTGCAGCACCTGCTACAAGAAAGGCCCTATCAAAGCAACGCCTCTCACATTGGGTGACTGAGACCATTCATTCATTCATTCATTCAACCTTTATTTATACAGGCTAGCCTCGTTGAGTCACGGGGACTCATTTACAAGAGGGACCTGTCTCACTCACACCAAACAACCATCCACTCTCACACTCACACCTAGGGTCAATTTAGAGTCACCAATCAGCCTAACAAGCATGTTTTTTGGTCTGTGGGAGGAAACCGGAGTACCCGGAGGAAACCCACGCATGCACGGGGAGAACATGCAAACTCCACCCAGAAAGGCCCCGGACCGGGATTTGAACCGGCAACCTTCTCGCTGAGAGGCAGCAGCTCTACCAGTTGTGCCACCGTGCTGCCCATTAAAAGGGCGTACAGTAACAAAGGTCAACAGGTGCCCTCTGGAGTGCACGCTCACTCTACTCGGGGCTTGGCCACTTCGTGGTCACTGTTCAAGGGTGTACCAGTTGCAGACATTTGTGCTACGGCAAACTGGAGCTCAATAAACACTTTTGCAAAGCATTACAGTTTGGATGTTACTGCGTGTGATGTCACTCAGGCTGTCCTTTCTAACACACAGTAGAAAGTAGCCTTGAGATGCCTGCTGATCAAGGGCAGACGTTCACACTAGCATGCATTTTACTGAGCATTTCAAGGGCGTGAATGAATTACGTTCCCATAGCATATGTTGCACCGAGAGACATGACTGAAAGGGAACTGAAAGTTATGCACCATAACTCATGTTCCCTGAAGGAAGGGAACGAGGTGCAACATATCTGGCCCTTTTCAATGCTGAAAGCTCGGTGAAGTGCATTTTGGAGAAAGATGGATGGGCGTCAGCGGCTTAAGTACCCAGAGGGCGGGGCCTCTGGCGCAACGCTGACGCCCCTGCCGTAAAGGCGTGAATGTATTCCTTCAGGTAATCGTGCGGGGGCGCAATTCCCATAGCATATGTTGCACCTCGTTCCCTTCCTTCAGGGAACATGAGTTATGGTGCATAACTTTCAGTTTTATTTTCTTGTCTTTGGTGGCACAGAGTGATGGAGCCTAGCGAGCAAACAGAGCAAGTTTATTCTTTATCAGGTCCAACAGCAGAGCTAGGGGGTGCAATTTGCAATGCAATGATCTTTTGCAATGGGCAATTTAATATGAAAAGCGGTGATGCATTCTTAATTAATTTAGACTTATTTCAGTGATATTTATGAATAGAAACTGTGTACAGTGTTTGTTTGCTTTATTTATTTGAATATTCCATTTTATTAGTCCAGTACAAAATATTTGCGTGTGTGCAAAAAGTGCAAACATACCCATCTGACCAAATGAAATGTGTTTATTATTGAACTTATACAGCCACCATGTTGTTCAAGCCAAGACCCACTGTCAGTACTTGGGGCTAAGCGCCCCAAACGGTCAAATCCTAGAATCACACCTGTACATAGGTGCACTCACACACCAAAATGGAAGTCAGTACCTTACTTATTTTTGACGTTATCGTGCTCAAAACATGCACAGATGGTACAAGGATATTTCCAATCCCCCCTTTTTTCTCCACGGTGGAAGACAAATAAATCTCAAAATGTTCAGTGCCGTTTTTGACATAGATCTCTTTACATAACATGAAGACTGTAATTAAAACAACCAAATTGTCCTGACAGAATGAGATGATCACCGTGCTCCTTTTATGAATGCAAAAACCTTTTATTCTCAAAAATTTTTGCCTTCTGCATTTTTGCATGCAAGTCTGAACTAAAGCAGAGATAAGCCTGAATAACCCAAGAGGCAAGATAACCAGGACCACAGTTACTGTAGAGCCACTGCAGCAAGTCTGGGATGATTAAAAGGAGGACATGATAAATGAATGTGCATGGGTTACCAAGCTGACAGATAACCCCCAGTACTCTGAAGGTTTATGTAGAGAAGATTTTGCTTTTTCTATTTGATTTTTTTTTTGCTCAGAATAACTTGCAAAAAGCTTAATGAGCTAGGAATATAAAGTGATGAAGAAAAATAAAGTTTACTCTCTTAATTCTATAAAATTATTCACACACTTTCTAAAAATGGTCTAAACGAACGTAATAAAAACAAATTGAAAAATCTTTGTGTAAAACAACTTAATGCACCCATGATATGTTTATTAAAAATAATGGAGTGAAAATATTAGTTAGGAGCCAGTGATCAAATGTATTGATTAACTGATCAATTCAGTTTCTCTATCCACAGTATTCCTACGCCCCATGATGCTTTGCGCGAAATGTGCACACGACTTCCGGTTTACCTGAAACCCCGTTTGTTTACATGCGAGTAATACAGTTGAAGACAGTCCAAACTTTGTTGTTTTAGTTCATTAAAAATGTGGGAACACCACTCGTTTTGTTAAAAGAGGAGGGACAAATAAAAAGAAATTACAGATGTTACCTGATCGCGCAGACATAATTTAAAAATAACGCGTTTGCTCCGGCCTCTCGGCTAAGGTTTATTAGCAGCTATCTCGGCTAAAGCTACCGGTCGCGTCTGAGATCTATCGTTTTAAGAGTAAATCTTCCAAAACTCTCATTAATAAACCCTCCCTGAATAAAAATATGTTACCTGATCGCGCAGACATAATTTAAAAATACATAAATAGCGAACGCGTTTGCTCCGGCCTCTCGGCTAAGGTTTATTAGCAGCTATCTCGGCTAAAGCTACCGGTCGCGTCTGAGATCTATCGTTTTAAGAGTAAATCTTCCAAAACTCTCATTAATAAACCCTCCCTGAATAAAAATATGTTACCTGATCGCGCAGACATAATTTAAAAATACATAAATAGCGAACGCGTTTGCTCCGGCCTCTCGGCTAAGGTTTATTAGCAGCTATCTCGGCTAAAAATACCGGTCGCATCTGAGATCTATCGTTTTAAGACAGTAAATCTTCCAAAACTCTCATTAATATCCCTCCCCGAATAAAAAGAAATAACAGATGTGACCTGATCGCGCTGACATAATTTAAAACTACATAAATAGCGAACGCGTTTGCTCCGGCCTCTCGGCTAACGTTTATTAGCAGCTATCTCGGCTAAAAGTACCGGTCGCGCCTGACATATGTCATTTTAAGACAGTAAATCATCCAAAACTCTCATTAATAAACCCTCCCTGAATAAAAAGAAATTACAGATGTTACCTGATCGCGCAGACACAGCCATAGAGAAGGATGCAGGGACACTCTTTCTTTGTTTTGGGTCCGTGTTGAAAACACTGTTGTTTTAGCCAAAGATTTAGCTTGGTCCGGTTGTTGGTGCAGCCGCGAACAGCACAGCAGGTACCTGAACCCCGGTAGGACATTTCAGTAAACGTTACGTTTAAACAAAAGCTGTGTTTGCTCCGATAAAATGAATGAAAATAACTTTCAAAAACACCCGCGATCCATACTCCACCTATGGAATACAGGCACTTCCGGTGTCGGACCGGAAGTTCAATGCACATTCGCTTCTACAGTGACACCTCCAAGAATACTGTGGATAAAAAGAGGAGTTGTGTCAGTATGCAGGTGTGTGATCACAACACCGAGAAGGAAAGACACGAGCAATGACCTCAGAGAAGCAACTTTTGCAGCTCCTCATGTTGGGAAGGGTTTAGATTATTTCCAAACTACTTGGAGTCCCTCATTCTGCAAAGTACAGTGAGGATTATCCACAAGTTAACATTAAAGGCAGCAACCGCAAATTACCCCAAGGTCAGACCGTGCAACGATCATAAAAATTACAACAATTCCAAGAGCTACATCTCAGATTCCACATGCCTCAATTAGCAGATTAAAAGTTAAAATATATGAAAGTATGATTACACAAGACTGAAGAAGTTTGGTGGGTTGCCAGAATAAAGCTTGTTTTCTCTATGAAAACAGCAGTGTCTCAATGAACCACAAGAAGTCTGGTCTCTTGACCAAAGTAGAAATGTTTGCACATGATTATGTTTACAGAAATAAACACAGCAAATAAGTATAAATACAGTATGTCATACCACTGTCAAGCATGGTAGATGAGTGTTTATTTGAGCTTGTTTTGCTGACATAGAACCTGGATTCAGTGCTGTCATTGAGTCGACCTTGACCTCTATGTAAGGTTATGTAACCAGGTCATAGATGCCCATGTGACTATTTGCACACCCACACCGCATCTTCTTGACCACGGATGGCAAAACCTTCAACATGAGTGCTATCACTAGTTGTAGGATTGGAAATGTAGCAAGAGATTACTGTATTGTTTGCCCTATATGTCACAGTTTTTGCATAATACCCTGCGACTTATACACAAAGCAACGTATTTTTTCCCATATTTATAACAAATTTTTGACTGAGATATGTCAGTTTTCATTCATTCTGACTAAAAATATTGAACACTACCATTTTCAGCCGCCAGATGGCACTTGAGCAGTATTGCATGCTGTTGTCCATCCATCCATCCATCCATCCATTTTCGTCCGCTTATCCGGGGTCGGGTCGCGGGGGTAGCAGCCTAGAGTAGGGAGGCCCAGACTTCCCTCTCCCCAGCCACATGGAGCAGCTCCTCTGGGGGAATCCCAAGGCGTTCCCAGGCCAGCCGAGAAACATAGTCCCTCCAGCGTGTCCTGGGTCTTCCTCTGGGCCTCCTCCCGGTGGGACATGCCCGGAACACCTCCCAGGGAGGCGTCCAGGAGGCATCCTAACCAGATGCCCGAGCCACCTCAACTGGCTCCTCTCGATGTGGAGAAGCAGCGGCTCTACTCCGAGTCCCTCCCGGATGACTGAGCTTCTCACCCTATCTCTAAGGGAGAGTCCAGACACCCTGCGGAGAAAACTCATTTCAGCCGCTTGTATCCGAGATCTTGTTCTTTCGGTCATAACCCAAAGCTCATGACCATAGATGAGGGTGGGAACGTAGATCGATCGGTAAATTGAGAGCTTTGCCTTTTGACTCAGCTCTCTCTTCACCACGACAGACCGGTACAGCGCCCGCTTCACTGCGGACGCTGCACCTATCCGCCTATCGATCTCACGCTCCAGTTTTCCCTCATTCGTGAACAAGACCCCGAGATACTTAAACTCCTCCACTTGGGGCAGGACCTCATCCCTGACCCGGAGAGGGCTTTTTGCATGCTGTTGTGTCATGTAATAAGCAAAAGTGGCTATTAATGACACAATCAGCTTGCCATAGTTGCCACCTTTGTCCAGCTCACCTGGAGCAACCAAATCAGCATCATTTCACTGCACCGCCCTGGTGAAACACAGCTAATTTGACCATTCCTCCAGAACCACATAATAAACTGGTAGTTTTACAGAATATAACAACTTTTATCCTGATGGATGCTCAACAATCCAGGTAGAAAAATCTAACAAAGTTAAGTCAGGTCCTCTGAACAGATTAAAAAGAAAAATTAAGTGAAAAGTTAAAAACTTGTTGAAACGTTTTGTCTTTTATCCAAAACTGATGAAAGTCTTTTCCAGTCTTCCTCAGACTGACAGACTATTTTGGGTTAAAAGACGAAATGTTTCAATTATTATTATTGTTTATCCATCCAGAGGACCTGACTTAACTTTGGTAGATAAGAACTTGTAGTTGAATTGAAAGAAAAATTGAAGTTTCTTTGTCAACAAATATGACTGAAACCAATTAATAAAAACAAAACTTTGTAACTGATTTGTTACAGAAATGTTAACTTGGTACCTCGGGCTGACTGGTGTGATCCATTGTTCTCTCAGTGAGGGTGTCTTGTGGGTGAACCTGACAGATTTTGACACGAAACAGTTTGTATGATGGAGTGATGGGCGTGGTGATGTGGAACAGTCTCAGTGATGTACACAGTAGCTAGGTCACATCATCCCCTGCAGACCAGTCTCAATAACTTTCTAGTTTTTCAAAATTTCCTACTGCTTTCTCTCTATAAAGAAGGAGATTTTGTATGTTTGTTTGTGTACTCATCTTGTTTGTGGGAGTGTTTGTGAGATTGACGTCCGCTCAATGGACAGGTTTTGGAGCAGGAATGGCATCCTCGGAGAGGCCATCACTGTCACTGGGCCACGGGGTGAGGGTGGTGCCGCAACCCAACACCACGGTGGAGCAGGTTGGACACAATCTTATCACACATGCCTCCCGTATGAATAAGGGTGTGGTTGTTTTCATGAAGCAACAAACATTTGTGACTGAGCTAATTCAGAGTGGAGGCACACTGAATAATGAGCTTCTTCACCCGGATCACGGTGTCCGGAGTTCCTCAGTTTGTTCCTAATGAGGCTCAGGAGCAGATGCTGAGATGCTTTGGGAGGATGGTGAGTGGAGCACACATTTTGAAGCTGCTCCTCCTGCCACCATTGAGGCTGAATCTTTGAGGGATTCTTCTGGTGCTGGTGTTTCCGTGGCTTCTGGGGCTATGGACACCAGGCCACTAGCAACTCTGTGGTGACCGGGGTCGGGGCCCCACATCTGGTGACAGCTTCATGGC
Source organism: Garcialebias charrua (assembly GCA_038048925.1). Taxonomy (NCBI): domain Eukaryota; kingdom Metazoa; phylum Chordata; class Actinopteri; order Cyprinodontiformes; family Rivulidae; genus Garcialebias; species Garcialebias charrua. The sequence continues at coordinate 9,497 of JBBPBX010045945.1, read as the reverse complement.
CACAAGTCGTTTTGAATCAGTGTGTGAGCTCGGGAGCTCAGTCAATCCAGTTTTTAATGTCTCCACAGCTGAAATGGCAAGTATAGAGGCTGTGTCTGAGATAGTTGGTGGATCAAAATGTAATAATGGCTCCAGTTGTGGAGTCTTAAATGTTGTTACTGGACCCCCTCATAAAGCAAAACGAAATTGAATAATGAACAGCCTGAGTGTCTGTCAAGCAATATGGAGATGGAGGTGCAGGTGATTACCGGTAGGTCTGATGATCAGACTGATAAAGTGGCTGAAGAGGATGAATATAAAACTGATTCAGACTGTGTCTCTGTGGCTGGCAGTATTTCTAACACTGAGAACCTGGACTATCTGGATGAGATTAATGAGTTCGTGGATGAAACTTTTGGCCGGTCAGTTGACATAAAATAACATTTTATTGATGTTGAGAAGTTCATTGAGACTGTCTCTGTTTCAGAAAGGCGTTAGATTTATTATATTAAATTACTGCCTTAAGAAACATGTTACATTATTGAAGACAATGCAATAATAATAATAATAATAATGAATTCAATTTATAACGCACTTTTCATTAATGAAAATCTCAAAGTGCTACAAGGTGCAACAGAATTAAATGTCAATAAAACAAGTAATAAAACAAGTAAAATCAATAACAGTATCAACTAAGATCAAAAGTAGAATCATGAGGAGGTAGAGTATGCTCGGTTGAAAAGAAAGGTCTTCAAGCCGCTCTTAAAGTCAACCACAGACTGTGGGGCTCTCAGACAGTCAGGAAGAGAGTTCCACAGGCGGGGGGCAGCCACACTGAAAGCCCGGTCTCCCATGGTCCTTAATTTGGTTCTCGGAATGTGAAGGAGATTACTGTTCTGTGACCGCAGCGACCGGGTGGATGAGTATGGAATAAGAATATCCTTCAGATAATCTGGTGAAGCTCCATGTAAGCATTGATGTGTAATGAGAGCAGTTTTGTACTGAATTCTGTAGGCGACAGGAAGCCAATGAAGGTTATGGAGAATGGGCGTAATATGTTCAAATTTACGAACTCTCAACAAGATCCTTGCTGCACTGTTTTGAATATATTGAAGTTTCTGAAGGTTTTTGCCAGGGATTCCAATAAACAGGGAGTTGCAGTAGTCGAGCCTGGAGGAGACAAAAGCATGGACGAGCTTCTCAGCATCGGAAAAAGTTAGGGATGGGCGAAGTCTGGAGATGTTTCGAAGATGGAAGAAGCAAGTTTTAAACAGAAGCTTAATGTGATTTTCAAATGTAAGATTGGAGTCCATTTTTATTCCAAGATTAGTAACAGAGGTGGAGAGGGGGATGTCTTGTCCAGAAAAGGAAAGTGTTGTTATAGGAGATGTTTGTACCTGGTGAGGGGTGCCAATCAACACCAGTCTTGTCTTCAAGGGGGCGTGTAGGTCCAGGAGCTCCCGAAGAGATTGGTTGTAGTAATCCACAGAGTCATCTGCAGAAGGATGATTGACAGCGGTCAGGGTGTGAAGATCAGCAGACAGGACATCAGGGGAAATGTTTTTAAGGTCACGGAACTGGATGGGTCGTTTTGTAAAGAACATCTCAATCAAAAGTGGCAAAGAAACTAAAACTTGCGAGATAACGTCATGATCAAAAAAGAACTTGCACGTTTTTTTGTCTGTGTTGGCATTTCCTCTTTCCCCATATCTGCTCTTTCAATTTAATTCATTTCAATTCAGTTTATTTATATAGCACCAAGACACAACAGACGTCGTCTCAGGGCATTTCGCCCTCTTTGGATGCCAGATTAATGCCATCCAAGGAGGGCGAAAGACTGAAAATTTTATTCCTAAGATGCTTAGGTCCAAAAACTAAAACCTCAGTCTCATCTGTGTTTAAAAGCAGAAAATTTAAGGTCATCCAGGCCTGGAATGCATTTGACTGTGGTTTGAGTCACAGGTGCCATGTTTCAGACTATGGAGCTGCCAAAAACGAGAGTTTGCGCCTTGGCAGTTGTTTCACTAATCACGGAAAAACAATTTGAAAGTTAAACAGGTCGGTGGTTGACCGAGGGCTTAGTTTTAGTATTATTTTTTGTTTTGGACCATCACCCAGTGGGCCTGTGGTTCAGGACAACTAAGTGGAAGAAAGAAACATGTTTTTTTACTGGAAAATAATAATTTGAAACGTGAACGGGTCGATGGTGAACAGGGAACTTATTTTTCTATTTTTTATTTATTTAGATTACCTTGGGCCGTCACCCAGCATTCGTGGCTCTGCACCTCTCTCCTCCCATGAATGGTTTAATGGTGGCCTCTCCAAACTTATGTAAAATGGGGGAACAGATTCACACAAGAGAGCTATAATATCGCAAATTATTAAACAAAAAAAGGTTGGATGTAATTTTTTTGCAGGAAACTCATAGTGACAATGAAATGACAAACTCAGGTTAAGGTGGTGAAGGTGGTGGTGGTGGGGGCAATATGCGCTTAGCCATGGGACAAATTTTAGTGCAGGGGTTGCCAGCTGGTTTTCTTCTGCCCCAAATTTTTCTCAATGGAATTGTTTCAGATGGACCTAAGAGGACTTCCATCCTTATACTGTTCAGTGCTCAATGTCTGGCAGACGTTGAAGGTCACTCGCACCCCTGACCCCAGACCAGTAATGTGGCTTTTTGAGGACATCAAAGCCATTAGTAAGTTCCAAAGTGTGGCCCTGACCACACTTTCTTCAACTATAATTATGACCAAGTTTGTTGAAGCCGGCATTATTAAACGTGGTCATCTGGTGAAGATCCTTGTGGACAGGCTTGGGGACATTACAAACATTGTCTTCCAGAGCGCTGAGGACAGTTGTAGAAGTTCAGCTGTTTTTGTCTGCACCATTGAGACTTTTTGTTGGGAACCATCTTCATGCAATGGGATGATGACATGTTTTTCCTTCATTGGCAGCAAGTCATGCTGTTGAAAGAATGCAGGAAGGAAGGGGACAGCTGCTACCTATGGAAACACCAAAGATGGGTGTTTTTAATTTGTGTGGGAAAAAGCAGCTTTACCTCAGCTGTGTGAAGGTGCTGAATTGGCGCACTTTGGCTCGAACTAGGGAGTCGAGGTGAACTCAGGTTCTTGCTTCAGACTACACCCTAACGGAAGGTGGCGGGTCCTGTATAAGCCGCCAGTTGAAAAACGGGTGGTTGACCTTTAGTGAAGGATAATACATGGACTCATAGCTTAGAACAGACACAGAGCTCGCTTTGACTCCAGTACTGGAGAGGGATGTTCTTTTTTGTTACCAGACTGAGACTTTAGAACTTCTTGTCTTGTCATGTCAAAGATTAGAGCAGACCTGGGCATTGTAAGGCCCCAGGGCCACATGCGGCCCTTTGGTTGACTCTGACCGGCCCCCGTAAGGGGAGTTACAACAAAAAAATAGTTTCTAATTTTACCTCATTTGTGGACTGCATTGCTTTAATTTTGATGTCTTTTTAAAATTCACGTACAAAATGATGCAATATGTAAATCAAGACATGCGCAATGTGCATGATTGCATTGTTGTCAAGTCACAAGACAACGTTAGCCCTCAAAAATGTCCACTCATGCTTTTTATTTTGTTGATTAATCATAACTAATACTTTTACCAGTTTGTCTAAACAATGATATTTACTGCTTTTAATAAAGAAATACTATTAATATGCAGTATTGAATTATGTCATTTCGCCCGGCCCTCCACAATATTTTCTATTTCTCATGTGGCCCCATGGAAAAAATTATTGCCCACCCCTGGATTAGAGGGTCTATTTGGACTTTTAGATGAGTGGGTGGTAGATCTTGGAGAAGAGATTTCTTTACCTTTTTTTATTTTTGGTCCTAAATACACTGTATGAAAAAAAAAAGATCCTGGCCTTCATAAATTTTCTGTTTAGTGTTGCAAAACTAGCTATACCAATGACCAAAAAGAACCAGATGGTAGGCTGAGGATGGACTGATGTAGTTGTGAGCTTTAAGGGTTTGCTTGCAGCCCCTATGAAAGTAGAGCATGCTTTTTATACCCTCACCAGCAACATTTGCTTGTTTAAAGACCTCTGAGGCATCCAATGGGTTTTATGTTTTTTTGAGGGAGGATTTTTAAAAATTCTTTACTTTTGATTTAATGTATTGGTAGTCTGTAATGTGTTACTGGGTTTTATGTAGTTTTTTTTTTTTTTTGTACACTGTATACAGTACTAGTGTTGCAGTACTTGAGACCGGTCTTGGTCATGAGACCGGTCTCAAGACCACTTTTTGATGGTCTTGCTCTGGTCTCGGATTCGCATTTGGTATCGATCTTGTCTTGGTTTCGGGCATTGAGGACTCTGGATTTTATTTCAAGACCAGACCACAACATTGGAAATATCAAAAAATTGCCAGAATATTGTCTAGTTTATTTGTCAACATCTGTTTTTATCCATCCATCCATCCATCCATCCATTTTCGTCCGCTTATCCGGGGTCGGGTCGCGGGGGTAGCAGCCTAAGTAGGGAGGCCCAGACTTCCCTCTCCCCAGCCACATGGAGCAGCTCCTCTGGGGGAATCCCAAGGCGTTCCCAGGCCAGCCGAGAAACATAGTCCCTCCAGCGTATCCTGGGTCTTCCTCTGGGTCTCCTCCCGGTGGGACATGCCCGGAACACCTCACCAGGGAGGCGTCCAGGAGGCATCCTAACCAGATGCCCGAGCCACCTCAACTGGCTCCTCTCGATGTGGAGAAGCAGCGGCTCTACTCCGAGTCCCTCCCGGATGACTGAGCTTCTCACCCTATCTCTAAGGGAGAGTCCAGACACCCTGCGGAGAAAACTCATTTCAGCCGCTTGTATCCGAGATCTCGTTCTTTCGGTCACAACCCAAAGCTCATGACCATAGATGAGGGTGGGAACGTAGATCGATCGGTAAATTGAGAGCTTTGCCTTTTGACTCAGCTCTCTCTTCACCACGACAGACCGGTACAGCGCCCGCTTCACTGCGGACGCTGCACCTATCCGCCTATCGATCTCACGCTCCAGTTTTCCCTCATTCGTGAACAAGACCCCGAGATACTTAAACTCCTCCACTTGGGGCAGGACCTCCTCCCCGACCCGGAGAGGGCATGCTACCCTTTTCCGGCTCAAGACCATGGCCTCGGATTTGGAGGAACTGATCCTCATCCCGGCCGCATCACACTCGGCTGCAAACCGCTCCAGCGAAAGCTGTAGATCACATCTGTTTTTATTGGATGCAAACTGTACGGATTCAAATCCAATCGATAATGTGACTCGTTGCTAAATGCACAATTTGTTACCACTGTCACGGCCACCCTCCTTCACTCACACTCGTCACTCCCAGTGTTGCCACATGATTTTTGTTGGATTGTTGCGTTTTGCCACATACTGTATTATTAAATTACCTTGGCTTGTACTGATGTGCATTCATGTTCAAACCATAAATATACTGTAACAATTTATTGATTGGGTGGATTTTTGTGTAATGTGGCAGTTTTTAGCAGATTTTTGGGCTGGAAAACCTCAACTGTATCTGGAAACAGAAAGTGAGAAGTGATTGTCAGAGTCAGAGTCAGAGAATCTTTATTGTCATTTGCACCACATGTGGTACATGTGATGAAATGAGATATGTACACAGGGTCCCAGTTACATCCAACAATAAAAAGTAAAAGAAAAACAGTAATAACATCTAAGATATGAACTAAGAAAAACATCAACTAAAAATACACTAAGCATTAATATCGTAGAAAAACATTACTCCAAACAGCAGCACGAACATGAGTCTGTATGAGCAGATGAGCATGAATGAACACAGCAACATGAAACAGATCAGCAGCAACATGATGTGATTCTTCACAGTGATTATTCTGGTTAGATATTCATGAGTCTAACAGCCTCAGGGTAGAAGCTGTTCCTCAGTCTAGTGGTTCTACACTTAATGCTCCTCAACCTCCTTCCTGAGGGGAGTGGGGCAAAAAGTGTGTGTGCTGGGTGAGTGGGGTCCTTCATGATGCAGGTGGCCCTCTTCCTGCATCTGGAGGTGTAAATGTCTGTGATGGTGGGGAGACTGACTCCAACAGACTTCTGTGCAGCCTTCACCACTCTCTGTAGAGCTTTTCTTTCTGCAGCTGTGCAGCCTCCATGCCACACGTTGATGCTGGAGCACAGGATGCTCTCCACTGCACACTTGTAGAAGGAGGTGAGGACTGAGCTGCTCAGACCAGCTCGTCTCAGCCGCCTTAGGAAGTAGAGTCTCTGATGACCTTTCTTGATCAGGCTGGTGGTGTTGTTGGTCCAGCTGTGGTTATCGTTCATGTGTACACCCAAGTACTTGTACCTGGAGACCACCTCCACCGCAGATCCTCTTATATTCAGTGGGGTTTGGGTGTGTTTGTTCCTTCTGAAGTCCACAATAATCTCCTTTGTCTTCTTCACATTGATGTGAAGGTTGTTGTCCTTGCACCATGCTCTCCAGGTGTTCCACCTCCTCCCTGTAGCTGGACTCATCATTGTTTGTGATGCATCCCACCACAGCTGTATCATCTGCAAACTTTACAATATGACAGCCTGAATGAGTGGCTGCCAATGTGAGCAGAGTGAACAGGAGAGGGCTCAACACATCCTTGAGGAGAGCCAGTGCTGAGGGTTATGGTGGAGGAGGAAAAGTTGTGGATCCTCACTGACTGTGGTCTGTTTGTTAAGAAGTCTAGTACCCAGTTACAAATGGAGGTGCTTAGTCTTAGTGTGAATAGTTTGTCCATCAGGGTTAGGGGGATCATGGTGTTGAAGACAGATGTGAAGTCCACAAAGAGCATATGGACGTATGAGTCCTTCTGTTCCAGGTGGGTGAGCGCAGTGTGGACCACAGAGGAGATGGCATCCTCTGTTGATCAGTTCTCACTATATGCATACTGATGAGGGTCCTCGTTGATGTTTGTTTTGATGTGGGTCATGACCAGTTTTTCGAAGCAGTTGACGACTATCGGGGAGAGGGCCACTGGTCGATAGTCATTCAGACCAGTCAATGTAGAATAGCTCTTTGGGACTGGGATGATGGTGGCGTTCTTCAGGCAGGTGTGAACTGTCTCCAGGGCAAGTGAGGTGTTAAAGATGTCGACCAGCACATTGCAGAGCTGATCGGCACATTCTTTCAACACTTTCCCGCGGATGTTGTCTGGGCCGGTTGCTTTGTAAGGGTTGATCCTCCTGAAAGTACTCCTTACTTCTACTGCAGTCATTCTGAGATGCTCTTCATCCGGTGATGAGGTGAGTCTGGTGCTGGGTGTTCTGTTTGGGTCTTCAAAGCGTGCATTGAACTTTTTGAAGGCATCAGGCAGAGATGAGTCTTTGGGGCATTGTTCGCTCCTGCCTTTATAATCTGTTATGCATTTAATGCCCCTCCACATGCTCTGTGGGTCTTGTGAGGTGAACTGACCCTCGATCCTCTGTGCATATGGGGCCTTGGCCCTCTTAATGCCAGCATCTAGTTATATCCTAGTCTTTCTCAGCTCCTCTGAGTTTCTAGATTTGAAGGCCGTATTGCGAACCTCTGCATTCAGCCAAGGTTTTCTATTGGGGTAGCTTTTAACATATCTTGTGGTGGAGATGTTGTCAGAGCATGTGCTAATGTACCCCAGTACCGAGGATGTGTATTGGTCAAGATTAAGGGATCCTCCATTTTCAGCAGCTTCTCTGAAAACCTGCCAGTCTGTTCTTTCAAAACAATCTCTCAGTATGGGGACACTGTCCTGGATCCAACATTTAACTTTCTTTTGTACCGGCCTGGAGCATCTCAGCGGTGGCAGATAAGCAAGAGCCATTAAAATTGAGATGTGATCAGATAATCCTAGGTGTGGGCGGGGTTTGGCTATGTATGCATCTTTTAAGTTTGTATAAACATGGTCCAGCGTGTTGTTGACATGTGTTGCTATTGTTACATGTTGATTGAAGTTTGGAAGACAGTCCTTTAAATTCACGTGATTAAAGTCTCCAGCCACAATGTAAAGAGCCTCAGGGTGTTCACTCTGCAATGAGCTGATCAGATCATGCAGCTCCTACAGGGTGTCGTTTGCATTCACGTCGGGGGAAAATGTAAACAACTGTGACGAAAGTCACTGAGAACTTGCGGGGTAGATAATGGGGCCGACACCTCACTGTTATCTGCTCCAAAGCCTTGGAGCATGAGGTTTTTACCCCAGTACAGTTTGTGCACCAACTTTTACTCACGTAAATGCACACCCCGCCTCATCGTGATTTCCCCGTTAGTTCGTTGCAGAGGTCCGCTCTAAAAAAGAGTCTGTCATCCAGCTGGATGACTGTATCCGGCGTGTCACTTGTAATCCATGTTTCCGTGAGGCAAAGCACCGTACACTTCATCATCTCTTCTTAAGTGCCCGCTCTCAGACGAAGTAAATCCATCTTGTTGTCCAGCAAGCGGACGTTTAACAGAAAGAGAGATGGCATCAGGAGTTTTCCTGCTTTAGTGTTAGCTCGCAGCCTCACCATAACCCCTGCCCGGCATCCCCTCCTCTTAAGCCGGGAGCAGCGCTTCCTCTTCTGCCCACTGGAACGCCTCTGCTGCAGCTTCCAGGTAGATGACTTTAAAATCTGCATTCTGCCAAGCGTAGTTTTGAGTTCATTGCCGATTTCGGCTATATTTCGTGGCAAATCCGCTCCAATTCTCATCGGTTCAGTTCGGCTATAGTTAACACTCATAAATCATGCAGAGTCAGGTACAGAGTCAATATCAAAACTACAAAAAGCTGGGAATGTACCGGGAGCCCGTGAAGCTGCAACTGCTCTGAGCACGGCCATGTTATATCTGGGTGTGGGAGATGATGTCTACCATATCATCAGTTATAAAATTTGGCTATTTACAGTAAATCACAAGTATTTGTAACTAATATCCATTTATGCAACTTTTTAGGTGTATATCTACTACTTTATTGAAACCACTGTGCAACTCTATGGTTATCCTTGGTGTTGAGTTTGGACTTATGAAGACTGTTTTGCCACTGCCGTTTTTAAGGCTTGACATGTGATGAAACTGCTTCCAATTTAACAGTTGTGTTATTTTATTTAATCACATGCAGTTAGACCACTGAATGTCTGCTTTCTTTGTTATGTACCTTTGAAATTTTATAAAAGCTTTTATATTCATTCAAGAGCAAACTTAACGTTGCAGTATATAACTTTTATTTTTTTTTTAAATTACATTTTTATTTTATTTTATTTAGGGTCTTGGTCTCAACTTGGTCTTGGACCCTAAAAGTCTTGGTCTTGTCTCGGTCTCGGGACACTCTGGTCTTTGTCTTGACTTGGTCTCGGGTTAGGACAGTGGTCTTGAACACAACACTACTGTATACAAAAAGTAACGGCTGCTAAGTTCATGGCAAAAACCAACATAGACAAGTTCCTCTTTTTACATTGCTTTATAATGTGTAGCTATTTTTTGTTTAGTTTTTTAACATAATTGTCACCTATTTATTTTTCATTTATATATATA
>JBBPBX010045944.1:0-10420 GCA_038048925.1 Garcialebias charrua | reverse complement strand
CATGTATATTAGAGAGAGAGAGAGAGAGAGAGAGAGAGAGAGAGAGAGAGAGAGAGAGAGAGAGAGTTCAAGTGATTGACAAAAATCACAGAAAACTGAGTAAATTTCTATGAAGAAAACACCAGTTGGACAAATGCTTATCATAATTTATGGTTCTATAAAGGATTGATTAAAGACTCAGGGTAAAAGCAAAGATGTGCACAAATGTCCTACCACTAAAAACTAAGTTATATTAAACTTCAGGGTGAATGTGAATTATTAGGACCATCTAAGCTGCTGATTCTGAGAAAAAGATAGAGTTCAGGGTAAGATCATGACATTTGCCATCCGTAACTAAGTTAATGGGAATTTTCATGTGTGTTCAGTGTGCTAAATATTCCTGTATCCAAATATTACTGATGTTGCAATGCAGAAAAATAAAATACTACTCTGCACTGTAATTAACTGTAAATAAATGTTTTTGTCATTGACTTGTCTTTCATCAGATTTTTTTTTCTTCATGTTGACCTCAAACTCTTTGAACAATAAATAATTTTATTTCCTAATATTTCCTGTTAGATTTTGGGTTAAATCATCCTTTTATTAAAGCTATGTTTCTTTGATTAATTGGCATTTTGTGTTCCTTTATTATTACTGTTACCGTAACACATGGAATACTAGATATTCTTTGTTTTGTCTCAAATTGTTGTTTATTTGCTTTTTATTTTTATTATTTGTCCGCTGGTGTCTAGATCTATCTGGTGGTGTGTTTATGTCAAGCTTTCTCATGTTTCTATCTTTGTAGGGTTTGTGTTAGTATCTAGCTCTATCTGGTGTTGTGTGTCTGCCCTGCTCCCCTGTGTCTGATTTTTCACCTGTGTAAGCTCACAGATACTATGTGTTAGTCCTCTTCAGTGTGTGTATTTAAGCCTGTGTGTTTGTCTTTACCCTTGTCCTGGCTTTGTCCTGTCTGTTCCCTGATTACTCCCTGTTGTACGGTAAGTTTTTTTGCCCTGTCGGCTCTGCTGTTTTTGTAAAATAAACCCTTTATATTCCTTGCCTGCCTACCTGCCTGCACCATTGGGTTCACCAGCACCAGCCCGTTATGACACTTATTTGTTCGGTGGATCAGTTGGAAGAGCTGTTGTCTCTCAGTAAGAAGGTTGCCAGATCAAATCCCAGTTCAGGACCTTTCTGGGTGAAGTTTGCATGTTCACTGTGCATGCACGGGTTTTCTCTGGATACTCCGGTTTCCTCCCACCCACCAAAAACATGCATGTTAGACTGACTGGTAACTCTAAATTGTCCCTATGTGTGAGTGAGAGAGGGAAGAAGTGTCCCTATGATGGACTGGAGACCTGTCCAGGGTGTCCCCCGGCCTCTCGCATAATGACTGCTGGATATGGGCACCAATGCACCGCACTAAAACCATAGATATACGGTAGGATCTGTGTTCGGATATTCCCGTAAATGGACAGCAATGATCCTTAAAAAATCCCCAAATCCAGATACTTATCTTCGGCAGATCCAAAAAAGATGTAGCTGTTATTCGTCAAGAGCCTGCCAAAGATAAGTATCCGGATTTTGGGATTTTTTAAGGATCATTGCAGTCCATTTACGGGAATATCCGAAAATATAAGTATAAGTACATGTGACGGATACGGAGATATACGACATCAGATCCTACCGTATATCTATGGTTTTAGTGCAGTGATGAGTCCCATGACCCAAAAAGGAAGAAGCAGGTAAAAGATAAAGGATAGATTTGTTTTCCTGGGATACTTTTTGTTTTGCATTTCCAAGAATGTTTTATTTTAATTTGGATTTATGATTAAAAAAGGCTCATTTAATATTTATGTTTTCATCTTAATAGCTTCTATCTTCGACACTAGTTTTGAGTCCTCCATATTTCCTAGATAGGCACACCATTTCCACATCTTCTGAAAGTCCTAATTTGTCTAACACTTTTTTTACACCACTAACTTGAACCAACTTGTGACATCCAACAGCTAAAGAATGTAACATTTTTCAAAACTTGTTTCATCACAAATATTTCTATTAAGACTCCCAACAGTTGAATCTTTATGGGAACACTTGTTTAACATCTGGCTGGTTCTGTCTGTAGTATTTTGGCATCAGTGTGTTGTTTTGGCACAGCCAATTAAATAATTTCATCATTTTATTTCATTCACATGCACACCATCCAGAATGAACAACACATGTGTTAGTCATCTGCTCTATGAGCCTGAACATGTCTGACTGATGCATCCACATACCAGAATACACCACTGTGTGGCACTTGAACATCCAGATGAACGTCAGCACTCAGCTATGAATAAAACAAGGAAAGGGTAAAGATTAACACTGATGTCTGATGTGCCAAAACTAAGTACAAATAAAATATTAATACAAATTCATCATACATTGTTTTGATTTGTCTAAACTTTCTAGAAATTGCATGTTGTGAGAAACGAAGATTTATTATGTTCAGATCTATAAAAATAACCCTTTACAAATCCTTAATGATATAAAACAAAGCTAATTTTTGAAGACCCCCTACCCTAAATGGAAAAGACAATAAATAAATAAATACATACATAAATAAATAAAAATAAAAAAGTCTGTAATGTAGTGTAGTTTTGTCAAAGACCACTTGGGGATGCTAAGGTCTTTGATTCAAAACTATTTTTACAACAAGCTCCACATGTATCTAGTCAAAGTCAAAGTCAACTTTATTGTCAGAACTGCAAAGTACAGGACATACTGAAGGAAATTACACACGTTTAGAAGTTCTATATGTTAATCTCATTTGAATCGAATACACTACTGTATATGATTAATACACAAGGGCTCTATAATCAAGGTATTTACAATGGTTTTACAAATGTTTATGCAATTAAACAACATTATAATGCACGCTTTTAGATCCAGCAAAGAGAGGGTTAACAGCTCTTGGGAGCAGAAAGGCACTTTGTGTTTGCTTTGGCCGACACAGGCTTTAATAATAATAATAATAATAATTAATTCAATTTATAACGCACTTTTCATTACTGAAAATCTCAAAGTGCTACACATGTATTGAATGCTACACACATTCATAAACCGGTGGCGGCAGACTACCATGCAAGGTGCTTTCCAGTCCTACCGGGAGCAACTCAGGGTTAAGTGTCTTGCCCAAGGACACAACAACACATGGTGCGGGTCCCGGGAGTCGAACCGCCAACTTTCCGATCGGGAGACGACTGCCATTACCACTACACCACGGCCGCCCCTTTAACTTTAGCTTTACTTAAACTAAGGCTGAGCACTTATAAAACAAACACACACACTTGGTCATCAATTAGTGTAACTGGACATTAACTACATGAATTTACATTAAAGATAATACACTAAACACATGGATCTGACAATTTTAAACATGCAGAACAAAGGAGCGTTTTCAGAGTAGACCTCTGTACCAGCCATAAAATCTCCAAGGCCGTAAAACAGATAAACAAGGGAGCTCCAAGGCTCCTTATCAGGCCCTAAGCCAATGAGAAACGAGAAAAGCCCAAAGCTGCACTTTATGCTGCCAAGAAGAGCCAGACATCTTCAGCACTTTTTGAGAACAGCGCGTCGGACAGGTCGGTGCTCAATATGGCTCACAATAATTTGTGCACAAATGATTGTTTATGCTGTAACTCTGTTAACCTGTAACCTGTGTTGATCCAAATAAATCTTTATCTTTTTCACATGAGAGACTGGTCATTCGAACACTGTCGAAATGTCGACTTCAAATGGTGACCCCGACGTGATGGCCTTGTCTCTCTTTCTCTGATTTGGTGGGGACGACGTTGGCTTTTCTTCAGCTGTGCAGCAGTGGAGCTCTGAGACGACAAATCAGGTGAGTCGACCGTGTTTTAAACAAAACCGACGATTTGGCCCCGTCCCAAATTTAACTGAGCACAGAAGAAGTCCAGACTCGTCATAAATTCTGGTTCTTCAAGTTAAAGTTAATTAATAGATGTTTGGTTTGAGCTGTCGACACAGGTTACAGTTTGAACAGACGCTTGTTTGGTGCGGGACGGTCCCCGCTGCGCGTTCACGGGCAGAGCCGCGTGCTCGTGAGGAGGGGGGCGCGTGCCCGTGGTTTTTCCTTCGTGTGTCGTCGTGTGTGTTTTTCGTGTTTCATTTACTTGTTTTTTGGTGGGGTCGCGCATCTTCGATTGGGTCAAGGGGTTCGCTGCCGCTGGTTCCGTTCGGACGGGTCCAGAGGGGGAGGCGTTCGCTCGTCGGCCCGTGCGCGTTGTTCGTTTCCGGGTGCGCTCGCTTCAATCAGGGTGGCTGGACTCGCGAGACGTCCTGTTTGCTCGTACACGTTAGGGGAGCCCCCGACTCCCTGTGACGTCACTGCGTGAGTGGACGCTTCGTGCCGCCTGTTTCTTGGTTGGTGAGCGTACTGAAGCCCGGCGGTCCGTCGCGGGACTGACCGGAAGTCACTGGAGAGAGTGGACCTCCGTGCAGCGGTGTATCGCGGGAATACATCGCGGTCACGTGGTAGGAACGTCTGCCAGCTGTGCCCTGCGGCGACCTTGCTACTCGCCGTGGTGGAGTCGCACTGGAGACGTGGCCCGTTGTGGTCTGAGATGAGGAGAAGCCCGCCTGTTCATTGAGTGGCGGTGCTGATTGGGTTTTGAGTTTCGGCCGTGTTGCATGCATTTTTTTCTCGTTTCTTTTGTGTTTTCGTGTTTCATTAATGTCAAAGGGGGGATCTTTGTATATAAGTCAATTTTCGGTGTTTTTAATTGTCATTAATTGTTTGTGTTGACTCAGAGTGTGAAGTGAAGTTTTCTTTTTTCAGTGGTGAATGGTGCTGCCATAATTTTATTCGCCAGAGAGAGATGTTGTTCAACATAGAAATAAACCTGGACACAAGAGGTTTTCACCTCAGAATTGTTTCAGACTTTTTGCTATGTTTTACAACAGAACTCGAGTGCATGTGAGAACGGATGATCAATAAACATTTTGAGTGAATGAGATTGCGTGAAGGCGATATGGAGCACATGCAAGGTGAACAAATGCAGGAACAAAAAGACATTCTTGAACTGTTGCTGCAGATCCGAGCAAATATCAGACGTTTACAAACTGAAAGCACAGAGAGGTGTAACCAGTTGAGCGAACTAGTATCAAAAATTGTTGAGGAAGCAGACGGAACAACAGGAAATTTAGCTAATTTAGTCCTAACCAGATTTAAACAAGACAAACAAAAGATAGCTCATTGTAAAACGGTAGCAGACTATCAACAGTTAAGTAATAATTATGATGGACAGCTGAAACAGATTGACCTTCTAGAAGAATTGTTCTTAATTGCATTAGGGAACACAGAGAACAGCTCAATTGAAAAGAAAATTTAGAGCAGCAGGTGGCAGGAAGAAGAGCAGTCAAACAGCGCCACCTACAGGAGGTTGAAGCAAGTTGCAGAAACTGGAGAAGTGAGAAAGTCAGAAGAGAGGGATGAGGTGACACAGAAAGTGAAAAGCAAGTGGATGAAGGAGCAAACAGGAAGTTGAGACAGAAAAGTACACAAGGAAGTTGAGAAAGAGACAGGAATCAGGACGTAGAGACAGAAGACAGGAGGCAGGAGATGGAGGGAGTAAGTTCAGGCCCCAAGAAGAGAGAGGGGGGGCCACAGAGGGGTTGTGGAAGTGTCAGAGAGAAGATGAGGAAGGTGAGGTGAGATTAAACATCTATTTGGAAATCAGCCACAGAGCAAAAAGCTTATTTTGGAAATTTAGGAGGTCAGCAATTCACCAATTAGACAAGCATGAGAGTTCTAGACGGGGATGTGAGACAGTCTTCGGTTGAGGTTAAGGGAACTTTACTTTTGATGTAAACGTTTTTGTTGTTATTGAAGAATATTTTGTGTTTGACTTTAAATTAGAGGTAAAAAACCGTTGTGCAGACCAGACCCTGCGAGATGTGTTTGGTTGGAAACAAATGCCAGATGAAACAGATATAGCTTTTGAATTTTGGTTTAATAATATATGGGCGTTAGATTAATTTGTTTTTCTTTCACAGCCTAACAGCACAAAGCTGGTGGGAACGGAGCAAGAGACAGGCAGACTTCTTTATTACTACACACATAATGTAATTTGCCATGAGCTTGGATTCAACCAAAATACATGATGCTCTTAAGTTGGATATCGCGAGATTATGGTCAGCGCGTATGATTCAATTACGATTTAATGCGTAAAGCAGACATTACTCTGGTTCATTGTGACTCTGCGAGAAACAGCTGTCAGTCAGGGGGAGGAAGAGAGACCTCTCACTCACACATGGACAAAGACAGTTACAAACACCAAGGGCAAAGAACTGTCACTATGAACTTCCTCAGCCATAGTTCAAGGCAAAGACCTGAATAAAAAGAACAGTACAGGACATGAACAGAGGTCAAAGTCATCAAAAACAACGTGAAATCAAGCGAATTCAGGGCTTGGGGCACCCTGAGACAGCCACCAGAGCAAGGGGGCGCGTCACTGAAGCTGACATGAGCTGAACAATGGACAAGCTCACACAACAAGAGCAAGTGAAACAGCTGTCTGGGGTCACCCTTTCCAGCGACCAGAGTAGGGGTCAGCCTGGCTTGAATCAGGTTGAGTCGGGCGTGGGCCTCAGTCTCGTGATCCAAACGTAATAGACATTATTAATGATACACATAAGCAGGTCACACAATTATTAGGTTAATACTGATTTGCGGCCTCTGTTTGTCTGCTTCTCCCCATCCCAGTAGGCTCTAAAACAAGATAACAAGGCTCTCATCCCGAGGCCTACAGGAAAATGAGTTTGTGAATATTTTCACAGGTGAAATTGGTGTCACCTCAATTATTCATATTAGGTTTAAAGGTTAAATATTTAATGGCATTTCTCCTCGAGGGGAGGCATTGGCAGGAGTCTGGTGGGTACAACGAGATCAATAAATTAGGAACATGTTTTCAAAGGTGAGGAGAGCACAGGAACAAATAAAAGAAAATTTCAGTGGTGGTCGGTGAGGATAGTTGTTTCTATAGCAGAAAAGCGGAGCATTGAGAGTGCTGGTTTTGGCAGAAGGTGGCAGACAGATCAGTGTTTTGACACGCTGGTAGGCCTGAAGTGGAAAGGAGAACACAGTCAGCGCAGAGGGCAAAAGGCAAGGCTCTGTGTGAACTTTGGAGGGCAGCACGAACTAAGCTCATTCAGAGGACAAGAAAGGCTTGTGAACAGCACAGGGAGACGAGTGAGGCAGACATGAGAAAGGGTACCACTTCTTAACATCACCACCACACCGAGACTTACTAAACAACAAAAACGTGACCGTTTGGCTGAGTTGGAAGCAAAAGGAACATCAGGAAACATCAATTGGAACTACAATGTGGGCCCAACACAGAAGGCAGTGGCGGCTCCTGAAGAGAGACCCTGAAAACAGGACCATGGAGTTTAGATGGAGGAGAAGAGGATTCTGAGGAGCGGCGACTCGCGCAGGTGCGTGCACACCAGATGAAGGGAAATTCATTCAGCTTGTGGCACACACACATTTTGGACTTTCTGATCAGAACATTTGTGCACGTATGCGCCGTGCTTTCATTGCGTGATCCTCAATGGACAGGGAAGTCGCGCGAATAAAGGAAATGTCCGACCGTAAGGACGCCAGGTCATGAGATAATAATTGGTTGTACGGACGTGCTCGAACCGGTAAAAGAGTTCAGAAATTTTCTGGTTGACGTGCCACATTCACTGGCTGACCAGAGGCATAACAAAAACAAGAGAGAAGACGAGAAAACAGTAAAAATTGTAATCAATTGTTACACTCCAAGACATTTTTTTTCCTTTCTTTCTGCAAAAATCAGATCGGATGATTGTATACATTTAAAAATAAAAAATAAAAAATGTAGATCTAGTGAAAGAGGGAAAATACTTTAGGCCTCAAACATGTTAGCCCACTTTTGAAACAAAATTGGCTGAAATCTGTGCACAGACTAAAATTAATTAACTTGGGGCTTTATCAAATGGCCATTAGGGCTGAGGGCGTCTGTGAATAGGGGTTGTGGGTTGTTAAAATGTTACATATAATGTACTTTGTGAGACTAATAGTTGTTTGTCCAGTTTCCATCTCCAGACCTTTGGAACCGTGACACCTGAGATCACAAGGCCTGAACGAGGCGGGAAGGCTCACCGACACCCTGGGTGCTTCTCAGGGTCCCTAAGAGAGAGTCACCAAGTGGGCGAGCACATCTGAGCTGCTGAAACGCACATCACCAGCAGCGCGCCAGAGAGGGAGAGGCACAGCCCGACGGGTCCGGAGAGGGAACCCCAAAGGTCATCACGAAAGGTCGAGGTAGCTCGGACGGAGCTTCAGAGCTGAGAGCTCCGGAGCAGCATCTGGAGCGGGCAGGTTCACACGAAAGGTCGGCTGTCCTGCATCTTCATCTGAGAGGGCGTGGTCGAGAAGGTGTCGTGGTCGAGAAGGTGTGGGCTTCAGTTGCCGCTTCGTTTCACTTCCTTTTCCGTGGAAGTCATCTGTCCGTGAGGTGTTCTGGGTCGAGTGGGTGAAGAAGCATTCTGCATACACCTGTCTTCTCGCTGTGGGAAGTCATCTTGAGAAGCACCTTTGTTCTTGCCTTTGAAAAGCCAACCAGAACGATAGGGAAGTAAGTTCCCCCTGGTCCGGCCGGCCTGCTCTATTGCCTTGAGAGGGAAGAACCAGCAGCTTAAAACGGCAGAGCACAGCAAGAGGGCCTGAAGAGGAGGGGAGCCTGCCACCCTTTTGGGTCGAGGCATTTTGCTCGCCAGGGGAACGGGGTATTGAACACAGCCCACCTGGCTTAATCAATAGCGATTTGCAGCCCAAAACAACGGGGTGGTGGCGATTCAACGTCCTCGTGGCTTCTGAAGAGTGCAGTTGTCAACAAAGATCTGAGGAGAACAGGAAGCAGAGTTTGAAACATAATCAATACAGAAAAACTGGAACAGTGTTTGAAATTTTACAAGTGTATGTGTTTTTGCATTTTGAAATCATCAAGTGTTAGCTCAATCACTGATATTATATGATTTAAACTTTAGATATCACATTTAAATCACACAGTTTAGGTTAAAAGTTAGATTACATACTTAGGCTTAAATTAGTGTCGCATCTTAGGCTTCATTTATACTTTTTGTCTTAGAGTCGACTTAGCTGCCAAACATTAGCTGCACTCTAACTGTTCGTCATAGTCAATTAGTTAGTATTTTCTTAAAATTAGAGGTCAATACATTCACACATACATCTCAAATACACACAGGTCTGATTTTCAAGGGTTTGGAGTTAAATTTCTCGATTTTACAGCTAAAAATAAAAGGAAATACGGGTTTGAATTATTTCTTAATTCTGATTTAAATTCAGTGGGAGTGTGATGTGTTCTTTAGAAGACTGCATTTTCTTACAGGTACAAATCAGTGTTTCCTGTGTTTAAAAAAAGAAAGAAACAAGAAGATTTTGGAACTTTGCATGTGTTTGGGGTTTGAACTTTGAATGCTAATTTCATCGTAGGTGTCTTCCCTTTCAGGTTTGTTGATTTAACTGTACGAGGGGTCATTTTACTTGTGCTTTTGTGTTGTTTCATCACATTCCGGGTTCACAGAGTTCACACGGTGCTGGGTTTCTGGCGTGGATTCATCATGGCCTCAGGTGTTGGTCAAGCTTTTGGCCTTGCCACTAGCTATTCTGGTTCTGTTCTGCTTATTTATGGGGTGCGTGACACCTTGTGCACGGGCAAAAATCTCGAGGATGATTGCTTCCAGGGAAATGGAGGATTTTGGGACGGCGTTTCCCTTGGTGCAGGCGGGGTCCACACCGTCGCCTGCCGCACAGACTCACCTATATTTGGCAGACAACACCCATACAGCAAAAGTTATGTGGGCCGGATCTGGGCCAAATGTATGAAAACATTTGGCCCGCATTTGTAAAATGGATCCGGCCCGGTGTCTTTTTGTCCAACGGGCCAAAACTGGCCCGGATGTGGATTGCGGATCTGGATTGGATCTGGGCCGGAGGTGGGCCAGAAGTGCTACAAAACTACTGCATTCGGCCCAAATGCGGCCCAGATACAGAATCCTTGTTTAGTTTTTAGGCAAATTTGGGCCAGATGCGGCCCAGATGCGGCATCCTCATTTCATTTTTAGGCGGATTTGGCCCAGGTCCGGCCCAGTAGAGTAAGTCGAATCTCAAAACGCGGCCCAGATCTGGTTCAAACCCGCAATACAGATATGTACAACAGGTCTAAATAGAGCGCACACAAAATATCCACACAAGTTGTTGCTTAAAAACTGTTTATTCATGAGCAAAACGAATTAAAAAATGTTAAAAAGTTAAAATTGATAACATGATGACATAAGAACCTTAATAATAAAAGAAACTACAATTACCAGAGGTATGCATCATAAATACCAT